>ML120485.1:0-134381 GCA_003788595.2 Choiromyces venosus 120613-1 | reverse complement strand
TCACTTCTACATGCTTTCAACATGAAGCATTCCTTCCTACCGTATCCTTGGATACCGATGAGTCTGGCTCATATTCTGAAGCAGTTAACTGGGCAATGGCAACAGAATGGATCATGGCAATTGATGAGGAGCTAAAATCAATTATCATTAACCATACTTGGGACATAGTGGATCTACCAAGAGGGAGAGCACTGGTGAAATGTAGGTGGGTATTTAGAGTCAAGCGGTGAGCTGGAGGTGAAATCATAAGATACAAGGCTCGTTTAGTTGCCAAAGGATTTACACAGCGCTATGGCATCGATTACCTAGAGACCTTTGCCCCATTTGTCAAGCTTACATCCCTCCGCATCATTCTCTGTTTAGCTGCAGCCTGAAACTACGAAATAGATCAGACCGATATTATAGCAGCATACCTACTCGGCAACCTGGAAGAAGAAATATACATGGAAATTCCAGAGGGTTTAGCTGTGGAAAGTGATAGTACTTGTTCGAGGAGAAAGAAAGTATGTAAGCTCTTGAAAGGCTTATATGGACTGAAGCAATCGGGGAGAATTTGGAATCAAGAGTGGGATCGATACTTGGTGGGAAAATGTGGTTTCAGGAGAAGTGTGGAAGATCATGCTGTATATTTGAAGAACTCAGAAGATGGAAAACACAGTTGCTGGGTACTTATTTGGGTAGATGATGTTCTTTGGATTGGACCCCGGTTTATGGTGGATGAAGCAAAAGCGTTGCTGGCAGAACAGTTCCCAATTACAGACCTAGGAAAAGCTCACTTCTTCCTTGGAATTGAGATTACTTGAGAGCCTGGGCAAGTTATGCTAAATCAAGCTGCTTATATTCGGAAAATCCTTGAACGATTCAATCTAGCTAACGCATTCAGTGTCTCAACCCCACTAAATCCTGGAACCAAGCTTGAAGTGAATGTTGAACATGACTTGGAGGCAGATGAACAGGAATACCGGAGTATGATTGGAAGCTTGATGTATCTCATGCTATGCACAAGACCCGATATTGCCTATGCAGTTGGAGCCCTTAGTCGATTCAACAGTGCGCCGAAAACCAGTCATATGCTTGCCGCAAAACACCTACTCCGATATGTGAGCAAAACTGCTAGTCTGAGATTAAGACTCGGTCCCTTTACCAATACCACCCTTTGCCCGATACTCTATAGTGATGCCGATTGGGCTGGTGACCTGGACACTCGGAAAAGCACTGGTGGCTATGTGTGTATGATCGAGGATAAGGAGGGATCTATAAAGTCATCAGTATCATGGTCAAGCAAGAGGCAACAAACCGTCGCACTATCATCCACCGAAGCTGAATACATGGCTCTTACGCAAGCTGCAAAAGAAGCCATTTGGGTTTCTTGGTTTATTGCAGAGTTGCAAAATACTGACCCTGCCGAAGATCTAGTTGAAACCCTATCCCAAGACTCTACCCAGCCAGCACCCGTTACCAAAATCTATGTTGACAATCAGAGTGCGATCGCTCTTGCTCACAATCCTGAATTTCATGCCTGGACAAAGCATATTGCAATCCAAGAACACTATGTCAGAGAAAAGATATCAACCGGTGAAGTCTCCTTGGGGTACCTTCACACTGGTGATATGATTGCCGATTGTCTGACGAAAAGCCTGAGCCGGGAGAAGGTAGAAAGGTTCCGTGCTGAGATGGGAGTGCGCTGAGTGTGAGTGGGAGCATGAGTGCAAGTGCGAGTGTCAGTGGGAGCTGAGTGGGAGTCAAGTTAGGAAGTCACAGTAACGGGAGAAAGAGCAGTGGTGAAAGATTTTTTTATTTTTATTTTTATTTTTATTTTTGTTTTTATTTTTTATTTTTGAGCATGGCTCGCAGAGTGGGAGTGTTGGAAACCGTGGATGCTGCTCGGCATGAGTGTTGGAAACCGTGTATGCTGCTCGGCATGCTCGAGCATGATGGTTTGCTCTTGGGGTTCGTGATCGTTCGTTTGTTCGCCGGGAGTGCACTTTGGCTTTGGGCACACGCGGCAGTTTAGCTTTTCGGGAAAGCATTAAGGCACCGGGAATGCACCGGGAATGCACCGGGAATGCACCAGGAATGTGTGCGAGTTTGTGCGAGCGGAATGGCCGTAAGGGCGAGCGGGAAAGGTGGACGTACGGAGGCAATATACAGCCGGAGTTTGTCTTTCCTTTGTGTTTCCTTTTGTGTTAGCTTTTGTGTTTGCGAAAGGAAGGGGGACACACCTGAGAGAGAAAGCGTTCAGGAAGAACTGGAGGACATTGTTGTTTTCCTATATCTATCCTGTCATTACCGTTAGTTAGAGGAGTCAGTTGTCGTTTGAGTTGTCGTTTGAGTTGTCGTTTGAGTTGTCGTTGAGTTGTCGTTGAGTCGAAGAAGAGTTTTCCCCCCTTTTCTTGTGATCGCTTACAGTGTGAATCTTGGCATTCTTTCGTTTTGGATCGTTGTCGCTATTTCGACCGTTGCGTGTAAAAGTGTCAACCCCAACATGCCAGATCTTCGGGGCCGAACACCAGTTTGTTGGGCTCTCCATAACGAATATAAAGAAATAACAAATATTTTACTTGACCGAGACGATCTCGACTCAATGGGCAATTTCAGAAACCTACTCCAGTTCACTTCTCCAAAGGAGAATGAGGGAGTAATTGAAGTATTGATGGGCCGAGCAGATTTCAATCCCAACTCGGCAGATAGCGACGGACAGACACCACTCCATTGGGCAGTCAAAAGAAGGCATGAAGTATTGGCGATGATTCTTCTGGGCCGTCCCGATACCGACCCCAACGTAGCTGATCTATCTGGCTTTACACCACTCCATTGGGCAGTCCAAATGAGGCATGAATTATTGGCGATGATTCTTCTGGGCCGTCCCGATACCGACCCCAACTCGGCAGATAGTAACGGACAGACACCACTCCATTTGGCAGTCCTAGCAGGGTATGAAGGAATTGTGAAAGTTCTATTGGACCAAGATAATGTCAACCCCTCCATACCCGACAAAGATGGCAGAACACCGCTCCTCCGGGCTGCCAATCGCGGACATGAAGGTGTAGTAAAGTTTCTATTGAGTCACCCTGGTGTCAACCCCAACACGCCAGATCTTCAAGGCCGAACACCAGTTTATTGGGCTCTCCGTAACGGACATAAAGGAGTAACAAATATTTTACTTGACCGAGAGGATGTCGACTCAATGGGCAGTGTCGGAAACCTACTCTATCTCACTTCTCCAGAGGACCATGAGAGAGTAATTCAAGTATACGTGGACCGAGCAGATTTCAATCCCAACTCGGCAGATAGCTTCGGACTGAGACCACTCCATTGGGCAGTCGGAAGAAGGGATGAAGTATTGGCGAAGATTCTTCTGGGCCGTTCTGGTACTAACCCCGCCATACCTGATCTATGGGGCTTTACACCACTCATGTGGGCTACTGAGAATCGTCACGAAGAATTGGTTAAGCTTCTGTTGGCCCGACTCTATCAATCCCATGCGAGAAAATCCTTATGGTGAAACTGAGTTCTCACGTTATATGCGGAGTCGGGAGTACTAGCAGAGATACTTCTCGATTGATCCGACACCGGCCCCGGTGGTCCGACTTAAAAAAATCTCTCACCTCAACTAAGCTACGCTTCAAGACCAATAGGATCCCCCAAAGACTTCGACTACCTTCATATCGGTATTAACCGACCACTCGACCATCTTTCCAAATTCCAATCCAGAACCTCTCTAATCCCGATCAAGAGGGAAAGGTAACAGTTTCAGAGCATCTACCATCCCAAAAGAAAACACCCACGCGGTAGCATCATTTGCATCACCCTCATTCCAAATACTTATAGCCATAGCCAACCTCAAGGTTGTACGATAGGAGGCTCCCACTTCTGTACTTCGATTTTTTTAACCCTCCGTTCTTGTTCAACGGATCTTTTACCCATCAAAACAGCCGACTTTTTTTTTTTTTCCGGCCATTCCGGCGAGTGATGGGTAATGGTGGAAGCACTCCTCCCGCTAACCTACCTCCGGAAATCATCTATCTGATATGGTAAACGTTGGGGGGGGGGGTCTCATGAATGAAGATTTTTTCTCGATGAGCAGCTATTTTTGTGCTTCCATTTGTTTTTCTTGGGGAAAAATTTAATGCTTCGGGTATTTCACCCGTTCGTCGGTGAAAAAAAAAAAATTTGGTTTTCGGTATATATTTCCACTTTGCAGACAGGATGCCGGCGGGAGCTTGACATATATCTTGTAACTATATCTATACAGCGCATATTGGTTCCTTTTTACATTCGCTTTTCTAGATGGTGCTGGATTTTTTTCTACACCACACCAATTTACTCGCACAGTGGATTTTTGGGCAATTATGGTACCGTCAGCAGTGTTGACCAGATCCTAGAAGGGGACGTATCGCCGAGTTTGGAAGTTTTTACTTGGTGGTATAGCAGGTACTGTACTTCACATGCCAATTCTAGTTTGTGCTTCAGAAACGTAGTCCATTGCTGGCAAAATCTTGGCGGAGTGTAGGGAAATTCGGCACTGTGAATACTGTGGGGGGGGGGGGGGTGTAGTACAATTACTGAGTAATTTACTTACAACGGGGGTTTATCCCTTCGTTTGATTTCGCTGTCTCGCGCTATTTGGGGCGTTATACTGGGGAAGGAGATATCTCCAAGTTCTTTAACGGAGGTCGGAAAAATCTATACTCCTTTTGTAGCCTGTGGCTCAACTTCTGTTATTCATTTCTCTCCCACAACTCGCCGATCCGCGATCCTTTTTTTTTGGTGATGGTTTTTATGCTAAAAAGCTGGGAATTGGAGAACAGACGAAGGGATATTGCTCATATCACAAAAAAAAAAAAATTTTATAAAGCTAACTTAGGAAGTTACGATCTATCCTTTAGAACCTGCTCGTCTGCACCCTCGTCGGTGCCTTCATATTCCAAGTCGTGCCACTGCTGATCCCCGGCCCCTCATTGTCCTCCGTCCGCCGCGGGCGTAGTAAAAACGTCCCCGACTCATCGCCTTCTCTCCACGTCCCGCCCATGCACACCTCCGGTTCGAGGAATATGTGTCCCTTGTATTGCCAGCGCAGGTCTTCGTAGTCATCATAGCTCTTTAGGAATACTACACGTCCGTTCTCTAGTAGTGCACCTTTGATATCCCAGGTCCCAATCGCGTCCGCTCCCCGTGAGAATATCCCCAGATATCGGTCCACTCCCAAGATTGGTGTTATTTCAAAGTTGAAATTTATGATTCCCGAATTTGAGGCTGCAGTTGGATCGCCGGAGATGTCGTCAGACTCTGTTGGGATAAGTGAGGTATTGTAGAAGAAGCGACCTTCCCACGGCCGGTCGCATAGTTGTTTGAATTCCGATTCTTGGAAAAGCTTCGCTGGTGGCTTTAGGGTGCCAGTGATGGTTGGATCTGCTCCGTAGTCTAATAGCAAAGCTCTAACAGTCTGGTTTCCTGCCTCGTTTGCCGCGTCTAACGCTGTGCCGAAATAGGGCCCCCGTGCATTAACGTCAGCTCCAGAATCTAGGAGGATCTTTACGATAGTCTGATTGGAACGAGCTGTTGCTGCCTGCAATGCCGTGCCGTAACACCCGGCCTGAATATTAATATCTGCGCTTGCTCTCAATAGTCTCCTCACTATGCGTATATGTCCTTCCGCTGCTGCGGCACATATGGCAGTTCCATAGCCTCCGGAAACTCGGTTCACATTCGCTCCTGCCTTGACAAGTTTGGTGACAATTCTTTCATGTCCTCTCATGCTTGCCACTAAGAGTGGGTGACCGAGATTCCCGTCATTTGTATGGCCAGAGGTTTCCATCTCCTCGGACTCTATCCTAAAAGATCCCCCTCGCTCCCCCTCATTTTCTCCCACCTCTCCCTCACCCTCTCCCTCTACGTCGGTAATCCAAAAATCCCCATATCCTTCTGTCTCTATATCCGCACCTTCCTTCATAAGCCGGTCCACAGCCCATTCGTCTCCGAGGAAAATAGCAGCTTGGAGTGGTGTCCCGTGGGCCCCACCTACGGCATTAACGCTGGCGCCATTTGACAAAAGAGTTTCAATTATCTCGCGGTTCCTGGCGAGCACTGCCGCCTGCAGAGGCGTTCCTACACGGCCGAACGCGCGATTTAAGTCGGCTGAATACCCTATCAAACATTCGACCAGTCCCACGTGACCTTCACTAATGGCAGCTATTAAAGGTGACCCAAATTCCTCATCAATGGCATTAATATTGTGCCCTTCCTCGAGTAGGCCCGAGACCAGCTCATTCAAGCCAAACATAGAAGCGTACACCAAACAATTTGGGATATCGGCTTCCTCCGGTTCTTCGCAACACGTGAGAGATGCGTACTTATGTGCCCAACATGAGAAGTGTTCTTGGCAGTCGCTACCAAGAAAAGCGTTCAGCATGTCCACCGGCCTGTCTTCTGCTGTAGTTTTTAACGCATAGCTAGCCCAAGAAAGAGTTGCCCATTCAAAAAGTGGTGACTCCTCGGGAGGTTCAGACAGTTCTCCAGAGCCATCGAGACTATCTTCGAAAGCATCAAAGCTTAACACAGTCAAACATAGTGTTGAAATTAGGGCGTACGCCTTTTGCAGGTCGATATGGAAGGTACTAGCAACTGATTCCGCATTCCGACACTTCTCCGATTGTAAATACTCTAATACTGAATAATGGGAAATCTCAAATGACCTTTCGCCTGAATCATATCCTTTTAGCCGAATGAGCCCTTTGCATATATTCAGGAGGGTTTCCGGGGTGCACATCCGATAGGTGTCCAATTCGGCGTCCCCCTCTTCGACACTCAACGCTTGGAGTAAAAGTCCCTCTTGAACTTGGACACTAATAACCGCAAGGAGGTGGAATGTTTTATTTGCAAGCTTCTGGTTTTCTTCCCCCATATCATATATATTCTGGAGGATACGGTCATAAGTGGC
Source organism: Choiromyces venosus 120613-1 (assembly GCA_003788595.2). Lineage (NCBI taxonomy): Eukaryota > Fungi > Ascomycota > Pezizomycetes > Pezizales > Tuberaceae > Choiromyces > Choiromyces venosus. The sequence continues at coordinate 127,441 of ML120485.1, read as the reverse complement.
ATCAAGGTCGGGCGGTAATTCGTCAAGGGCGTTATCAATCGCCTTCCGATTCGGAAGATTCAAAATGTGTTCGATTTGGCACTTGGCCCATTGAAACCTAGTTGCGTTAGCCAAGACCACAGCCCAGAAATAATCTACGAACATTCCTCGTGTACCATGGACAACTGAATTCTTTATTTTTCTTTTCAATCCAGCGTCTAACGACAACAGTCCATTTTTGGTCTTTCCATCAAGCACGATTTGGATATATTGTTCCACATCATCGGTTATGAGTTCTGGCTCGATATGGATGTGTACGCAGTCGGTTAATGCAATCTTGATAACCTCGTGCTCTCTGCTGCTAACAAACACTTTGAGATTCTTCGACCGTTTCGTGAACCTCAACAATCGAGATGCGATGGCACCAGCCTCAGAACATTCATCGAGTCCATCCACAACGATAATCAGCTGGTAATGGTGCTCTGATATAGCGACTAACAGCTTCATCATGCGAAAGACTTGCAACTTTTCGGAGGTGCTTGAAGATCCTAGGTTGCATTCAGCATAAAAATTTTCAAACATGTCATCCACAGCTTTATTTTTGTATAACAGCGAGGCCAGAAGTGCTCCTAATATGTTGATTGATTTTCTTCGCTCGGTAAGATTGAAATCACAGTAAAAATAGGCGAGAGCATGGTCAGTGGTGTTTTGACAATAATCGGAGACATAATCGATAACTCGTGATGTTAGAATTGTCTTTCCCGCGCCGGCTAAATTTGTTGTAAGCTATGGTATCCTTAGTCTCTACCTCAAGTAAATACTTGCCTATCCCTGAGAGCCAAAATAACTGTGAGTCTTTCTTCAACCATTTCTGAAAGTTTTCAGATTCCACCAGCCACTGCCCAGCTGTAGGTTGGCGAGTTTCACTTGCTGAACGGTGTGTTGAATTGATGGATTGAATGTTTACGGGAGAGAGCCACTCGCAAATAATGCCCAGCCTTTTATCTGGACTTTAAGTTAATATAAAACTCAAAATTTGACCATCAAGTTAAAGTGGTTTTGACACATACGTCTTGCTTTTTCAGCCTCTTCCACCTTAAGTCTTTCTTGCTCCGATAATACCACCGCTATCTTATCATGGATGCCAGTCAAGCAATCTTCTATGTTGTATATAGTGGCGCTATGAACGTTATCGTCAGCTCCCATTGCGTCTTGGACATTCGCACGCCATGGATGGTCTCTTACAGTTCATCTGTGACTAGAGCGAGGGTTAACATAGACTTGCATCTCTCAAGCTTAGCCAAAAGCTCTGCAAACTCTTTCATTTTTTCAGGCAATAGCAATAATTTCACGGCTATGCCTAGGTCTGCTGATGCTGTGGTGGGCGAATCTTTAGATGACTTATGAGTATGCGACAGCAAACTGCGAGCCACACGTTTCAGAGACAAGCCTGCGAGACTCTTTATACCGGCCAGAAGTGTTTCTGTTTCAGTCAGAACCAAAGTACATTCTTCCAGAGGCCTTCCCAGCCGAGAGGCAAGGCCATGTGCTCGTGGTGTGTCTTCATCGGAATAGGCTTCGAGGGCAGTCTTTAGTCCAAAAAGTAGGCCACCCAAAATGGAAACTTCTCTGATCAGGTCACGTAACTCGTTGGGTGAGTCCTTCACTGCAGAAACAAAGCTGCAAATTGACCTGACAATTCTCTCTGCAAAGCCCGCAACAGCAACAATATTGGCAACAATAGAGAGAGGATCCGCCATTCGGATTATTTTGTGAGAGCCGTGGTGAAGATGGTGTTGTAGGGTTTAATCCTAGGCCATTGTACTCGTCAATTTCTTTTCTGTATCCTCGGGGTTTACCTCCCCTTACCAACACAACGCCAACGTCCTTGTGTAAATCTCTAGAATTTAGATAGCCAAGACTCGAACTCTATTGCAACCTACTGTATCTGTTTTTCTAGAAACAAGATGTTGCCTGTTTCTGTCAAGGTGGTGTTATAGTAGGTGGTGCGTTGGTTGCTAAGGAGGTTTACCTCGAGGATACAGAAAAGAAATTGACAAGTATTGATTGGGTTTACCCCTCATTCTAAGCCCCATGACAGACTCATTGTGGCGTTATAATAAGGGATTTATTCATGATTTGCACTGCTGACTTGACCGAAAAGCTTCCCTTCACATGAACCTACGAGTGGACACCTGTGTGTAGCACACAGTTTGCGCACAAAGGAATATCGGATTGAGGAAAATTCGGATGAAATGATAAATTCAGACCCACTTCATAGAATAATGTGTATCGTGCGCGCTAAATTGGTTGTCAAGAGCAACACAAATCTGCCCAAGCTGCAAAATCCACATGGCGTTTCTCCCCGTGCGCTACCGGCAGACAAGACGCAGCCTTATTCTGGTGACTGACGGTACAGTACCGGTACTTGTATCATACTTGAGTGTGTTAAGGAACACCTCCAATAGCAGTTTTACTTGCGCAAAAGTCATTCTACTTTGTATCAGCCGGTAACTCCTGGGCCTGAGATTTTCCGAAAGCTGGTACCATTTGTCTCTGAATCCGGAGATCAGAGGCCTTGCGGAGATGGCGAATCGCAAGAGTAAATACGGTATGATACTCTAAGTGGCAACGCGCTTTTGCTACCGTATTTTTTTTTTTTTTTTCGCAAAAGTTGGATTAGTGCTAAGGCGGATCTGGCCAATCACTGTTTGAATTTTGCTTAAAGTGTGGCGATTTGGGGGTCCTCGTGCTCGGTTGTCCAGAACAGAGGGGTGCCCTTCTTGACTAGGGCGCCACTCCTATCAACTTCCATAGTCACTGTAGTATACCGGTAGTAAATGTAAAGCAACCAATCATACATCCCTTCACCCCTGATCATACCCCCCTCGGTCAAGTGCCAAATGTTCTGGTACTTGGACACAGACTGGTAAGATTATGCAATCTTGAGACCCCCTGCCCGTGTTTTTCTCCACTGGCGGTTTTGCAGGGGACCGGATGTTATATGTTTAGATAGTACCGGTGTGGGAGTGCTCGATGGCTTTCCCGGAGTTGGATGGTGGTCTGACCAGGCGCACTTGTGTGGGATAAGTGTAGTCGTGACCCGCTCACTATACCGGGGGATTGGAAGGGTAGACTTGACCCCGGATAGATACGGCGTAACGCTGCCGATAGGCGATAAAGGGAACACACGAGAAAGCTAAGCCCAATAGAAGTGAAGTGATGATTAAAATTGACTGTTGAAGGAAGGTGTGGTTGCCCTTGTCTAACTAAGGAAACACGAAGGTGCGTTATAAGCAGAAAACTCTGCACGCCAAGCTATCTACTAGTGGGCAAGTCACAGTGGGAGAAAATGTCCCATGAGACCACCAAACTACCCTATGATATCGCCCTAGTCCACAAGGGTCTCTCCCCTCCTCCAGCCTTCGCTCCCCGAAGGCGAACAAGCAAACAAACATATATCGCAACAAACAAACAAATCCACCGTGTAGACGTCTCTCTAGCTAGCTAAATCCACCGCCGAGTGACCCGCCATGATTCTCCCGCTCTTCCTGCGTTATCCAACCCCTCGGGCCTCATCCCACCAGCGTACATGTAGGCTACCACTGCACCAATCCCCTGTAGCTCCTCCGCTAAGGTCGTATACCTCTCCTGCCTGTTCCCGTCTCTCTCCTCCTCCATACTCAAGCAGATCCACCAGGTTTGTCTCTTCCGTCGGCCGCGTGAGATATAGCTTTAAATCGTTGAGGTGAACCCGATCTTTCAGGCCGCCCTTCTTCACCTGTACTAGCTCCCGCGTATTGATATCATAGAGTCGCCCGGTCTTCCCATGCCATGCCAGGTCACCGAGGAGATATGGACCTTCCCACCGTGCTTCCAGCTTGCTTCCGCGACGCTGGTCGAGAATAAATCGACGTAGTAGGACTAGGTCGCCGGCTTCGGGCGCACGAAAATGGGCTTCCTTCTGACTTTTCATCTTTTTATTGGCTTGCCACACTATCTTCTCTGCCGCTTCCGCTCGCCGCTCATCGATCCTCGCGAGGCGCTCTAGTTGTCGATTGGCCAAATCCTGATCCCTGCTCCACAGGTCTTGGTTCTCCGCTGCCGCGCTCGTGATAACTGAGACTGCCCGCTCCGACCCGGGCGATGCATCCCACCCTATTCTGTTGGGGTTGTATCCAAGCAATAACTCCGCCGGACTGAAGCCGTGCACGCTCAAGATTCTGGTGTTGATAGAATGAACTACCGGGTCGAGGTAGAGGTCCCAATCCGTCGCTACTGCCTTGCTGGCCATGACTGTGACTTTCAAACCCTCCACCAACAATCGGACGTATCGTTCAGCGAGTCCCACAGACTGCGGGTGTGACTTAGGCGCGGGGAGGTGAACAACGTGAAAATTCTGCAATGCCTTCGCAAACTCGCCGGAGACGAAATGGGCTCCGTTATCCGTGTAAACTGCTCTCGGCCATCCGAACTGTTTAACTATCCTCATGAGTAGTGAGACGGCTGATTTTCCTTGACTATCGGGCGCCGCCTGCGCGAACAAGAAGCGTGTGAAGTAATCGACGCCGATAATGATATATTTATTCCCTCTGGGTGTGTCGGGGAACCTTCCAACGAAATCAAATCCCATCATATCCAATGGCTGTAGATGTACGATGGCCATCTGGCTAACTGACGGCTTCAACGGCCCGATTAACTGACAGCTCGGACACGTCGCACAGTAAACGTGTATGTCCTTCCCCCTCGTCGGCCAATAATAACGCCCGATGAGCGTGCGGGAGAGTATGCCTGCCGCGAAATGTCCGTGGCAATCGTGTAGGTAATGCAGGATTGCGGGTACTTGCTTCCGTCGAACACAGAACGCCTCCTTCCCGTTCCTTTCCACATAAACGAGCCGTCTTGGTAGCTTCGCGTAAATGCTCTCCGGGTCCATCGTCTGAGTTTCTGCTGTAGTCTGATCGATCAAGCGATACGCCTTAGACTTCTGTCGAACTAAACGTCTCTCATGTGCCGTCAATGGCTCCCTGTCCTCATCGCGAAACGCCTCCAGATCTCCGAACAACTTGAAATGGGTGACCTCCCCGTACCACTCGTCTTCCAGCCACTCGCTCCACTCCTCTCCCATCTTCTCCCTTCCAACAGCAAGCACCTCGCCGTCCGCCCCGCCGACCTCGGTGTGTCCGCCTTCAACTCTATCATCTCTCATCCTGCTCAAACCATCCGCCAAAACGTTCTCTCTCCCCGGGATATGTATGTACTCGACGTCGTATTCCGATAGTCGGATCTGCCATCGGACAATCCGCCCGTGTGCGTCATCCTTGCGTAGTAACCCCAGTAGCGCTTGGTGATCCGTGTACACTTTCGTAGGGAAAGGCGAGCCCAAAATCAACCAGCGAACTTCCTCTAGGCACCTTAAGATGGCAAGCGCCTCTCGTTCCGTCGTAGAGTACCGAGTCTCCGCCGGTAAAAGTCTCTTTGATATGAACATAACCACTTTCATCTCCTTCCTCGTAGCGGCGGATATGTTCGTACCCGCTGGGATGTCTGGTAGCTGAAAGAGCACACCGCCGATCGCGTGCAGTGACGCATCGGTCATCAAATGATATTGTCTCGTCTCATCACCACCGTATACCACGTTTTCGATGATCGCTTGCTTGATAGCCTGAAACGCCATCTCCTGCTCTTGTCCCCATTTTATTCCGCATTCAGTTTTCTTCGGGCGTCCCCGTTTGCTTAGCTTAGCTGAAGATGGACTCGAACCGTCAACCTCAACCTCGTATTGTATTGCCTTCTTTAGCAACCTCGCATGCTCCGCCCTCCCTGGGATAAATTGACGCAAAAATATCGTCATGTAGAGGAACGCTTCGATTTCCGCGAGATTCGTCGGTCTGGGGTACTCCCGTATTGCCTTAACTTTATCGAGAGAAGGCCGGAGGCCGCTACCGTCGCTCTCGTATCCGAGCGGGTTGATCTTCTCCAGGAAGAAGCCTGATTTGCTATCTTTGAGTGTAATTCGAGCCCATAGAAGACGTGGAAAATAATGGTCATGTAGGAAGTCGAATAGTGAGGTAAAGCTAGCATGAGCGCCGAAATCGTCATCCACAAAACACTCAAACGCTCCCTCTGAACACCTGTTTAGGCATGCCTCCAGATTCGGTGCTGGAATAGTACCGCTGAAGATGTCTTTTAACCGTGCGTACGTCAATGGCGCGCCAGCAAGACCCTGTCCCATCCTCAGGTACTGCCACTGGCCATTGTGTGTAGAGAAAGCTATCCGGTAGGCGTGAGTAGGATCCATTCTCACCGCCCAAAATCCGTTCGCTGCGTCGGCCTGAAAGTAGATAGAGAACCGCGCCTGCATCAAGTTGTTTATCACCGGTTCGATCCGCTTCATTGGATAACTGGAAACCATCGTAGCACCGTTGATTGGGCAGAAAACGTGTACCATTCGTAGTCCTCCATCCTTCTTCCTCACAAATTTCGTCCAATGCGACCAAGGCGATTCCGAGCGCCCTATAATACCCGCACTCTCCAACTCCAGTATATTCAACTCCAACCAATCCCGCTCCTCCTTCGTATAGACCTTATCGCGCGCACGCCTTGGCTGCATTCCCGGCCACACTGGAATTTGATGCTCTACCAAATCTGTCACCGGCATATCTTTCAACTCGTTCGCGAAAGCGTCCTTCCATGTGTAGAGCAATAGCATAGCCTTCTTCTTCTCCTCCTCCTTCAACTTCCCCCCCAACGTAATTTTCCTCGTCGCAAACCAATCTGCTGCCTCCTTCTCTTCGCTCTCCTCCTTCAACTTCCTCCTATAACTCGCCGGCCGCCTTGCCGTCGGGAACTGTAAAACCTTTCCAAATACCTCCTCTTCCGTTTGATGAACCAAGCCCCGATCATACTCCTCAGGGACTTCAGGTGCTTCGACGTCTTCGACGACTGCCTCCATTGCATGAAACCCCACCTTCTCATGATCACGTGTACTCATCTCGGTGCTTCCTCCTCTTCTCACCTCCAACGCATTCATCATCCGTGAATCGACTCCGCTATCCTTCCAGCTCCCAACTTCTCCATAAAAGCAAATATCATCCAGGCCAAACGATCCCACATCTAAACTACCATACAAATCGCTCTCCGCCGTAACAGACCTTTGACCCACGGTGATCTCACTCTCATTAAGTACATCAGCGCCTTCAGCATCAACTTCATCATCACTATCATCATCATCACCACCAGACTGTAAATACATATGCTGGTCCCTACTCTCGTCACCATTATCCTTGCTATCATCTATCACTTGTAAACCTGTAGACTTCGTAACCATCAATACGTCCTTATCACCAGCCAATCGGCTTACAACATCAACTGGTGGGATTAGTTTTCCGAATCCTCGGAAATCCCGCCGTCGTAGGACTCATCATCTTCCTCCTCCTTCATCTGCTCATCCGCCTCTTCCCTAATCAATTGAATCAGCCGCTCGAAGAACCTACCACCCTGGGTCTCCTGCAACTCTAGTTCCTCTTCCACTTCCGCCGATAACTGGCCTCTGCTCGCCTCCTTATCCCTCAACACGATCGGCACCCGCGGACGACACCCGCGCTCAGTCTCCCGAACCTTACCTTTGTAGTTCTCGTCGCTCGGAATCTGTACTCGAGTACCGTGCCCACTCATGATGTAATAGCGTCCACCGGCATAGTCTCCCTTCGCCTTGACTGCCTGGAGCCAGCGTCGACTGAGTAACATAGGATAGGTAGGACTATACTCGGCCGGAAGTGCGTACACCCGTAGATCACAGGGTACCCCTGCCACCGTAATATGTAGATCAGCGCAATGTGCGATCCTTGCCAATGCGTTCGTAGCTGTGCGTATAACCATGCCGTTCGTCCTCATCCTCTTTGCGCCGATAGCTCTCAACACCTTGATAGGCATCAAGTTCACCACCGAGCCGGCGTCAACCAGGATACGTGCGATGCGGTACCTCCCTGTCTTTGTCTTAATCACACCACGCGTATAGAAGTTTGTGACGTCACCGAGGTCCCGGTCTGTCGCGACAGACTGCACTTCGCCGGGAGTCCCTTGCGTCCCCGCATCTACCGAAACTTTCTTACCGCGCCTTTTCGCCTTGCCGCGTTCGAGTCCCTTCGCGCGCTCCTGGACTAACAAACGACATATATCCTTCTTGACGGTAGGTGCTAGGTCAAAGAACGACCCCCAGTTCAAACCCAGTACCGGTGCGTCTCTAAAAGCACCGACGAAATCGAACTTCTCTCTCCCCGCCATCATGCGAATCGGCTTGCGCTTCGCCCGAGAGACTGGCTGTCCAACCGCGCGGGCTTCGGGAATCACTTCTTCGACATCATCGGTTCTCTGTCTCTGGCTTGCCGGTCCCGCCTCCCCATCGAACTCCGGCGGCAACTCACTGAAGCGGCGCGCACGCTCACCCGCCATCACCGGCGCTTCTACCTCAGACAAGTCACTGTCATCTTCGTCATCCTTGCCCTCAGGAACCTTCTCGATAAACCTCATCAAGACCTTCTCATCAACCTCTGCCACCGATACTTCTCTAACCTTCACTCCGTCAAACGCAGATGATACCGTCGCAAGCTCGACAACACTAACAGCTCGGTCCGAACCTCTAGCAGGTGGTGGTGGTGGCGGTGGTGGTAATAGATCGCTCGCGCGCTTCGGGTCAATGCGCTCTGTCTCTGTCTCTGCCAGTGTCGAGTGCAGGCCGTAAGACCTCAGTTTCGGGCAATGGGGACGCATGTGCCCCTCCTCGCCACAGTTGTAGCAAATAATTGTATTCCGCGCAGGGTAGTAGAGCACACCGTTCGGGCCGACGATCGGCTGCATTGAAGGGTTCCTCACCTGGGGCGTCTGGTAAGAGTTCTGAAAAGTATCAAACGTCGCCGGTCCCATACGTCCCCGTTCCTGTGGGTTGCCTGTCACAAATGAAACTCTCCCCATCGCACGCTCCGAATCTGCGCTTGCGAGCTGGCGTGTCTGATTGCGCCTGGTTGAAAACTCCAGTCGTCGGTTCGTAGGATAGCCCTGATTAAACTGTTCGTACCCGTATCGGTCTTGCGGTGGGTAGTTCCCATAGGTCCGGTTGACGGCGTAACTATCTAGCGGAATAACGTCTGCGTCCGGGTGTGTCACACTTGTGCCTGTATTTGTAGACGAATCTTTCCGAGACTCCATCAAGTCCTTAAGCATTCCACGTAACTCCTTCACTTCATCACGGATAGAGTCACCCTCGCGGCCACGACTTTTCCTCTTAGACTTGTCCTGGTATCTTTTCTCAGATCGCTTCTCGGACTTCTTAGATCTCCTTGTGGATTTCTTCGAGTACTTATAAGCCTTATTATCCTCAGAATCAGAACTGCTGTCGGAATCATCATCGCCACTAGACCCCTCCTCATCACTACTCTCCGTAACATCACTGCTCCCGAGCTTTCTGTACCCCTTCATTTTTAACTGCGTTGCCAGCCTCATCACACCTTTCACGACCTTGTAGGGAGTCTCGTTGGAGTCTGGCTTTCGAAAACTCATGATAGCCATCTCACGTAGTCGCTGGCTCGCAAGACCCTCAATGTAGTAACGTATAAGGATCTTATCAAACTGGTTGACCCGCGCCGGCTTCCTCCGTAGAATCTTGAGGACCTTTCGCGAGTAGGCAAACACGTCGCGCTCCCCCTGCTCGAGGCCGCTCATGATTGATAGGATATCCTTCTGGTCCTGCTCGTCTGCCTCCGTATCGTCAAACTGCTCGATCATCGCCTCCTTCAACTTCCTTTCGTTCCAAAGGATGTCGTCTGGTAGCTGGCGCAAGAATACACCCGCCGCGGATCTAATCGGGCACGCTACGTGAATCTGGGCGACTCTCATCCTCTTCGCCTGCGGCGTATCACCGCTGAATTCCTCTCCCATGGTCGTAAACCATGACTCCATCCAACTGAGGAACGCCCTGACTCCAATCGTATCATCACCGGCGAAGGTGATAGCGGGAGGTCTTGGGTACCCCATGACTTTTGGTACTAAATGGAAATATTCTGATTGGCTGCTCAAGCTACTCGGTAGCGGTGGGGATAGAGTATCGAAAAATGTGGGTGGTACGAAGTCCCGCTCCAATGGAAATCGGAATTCTCGAAGGTCTTCCTTACTGGGGTTCGAAAAGACTTGACGTGGTATCGAATACCAGTACCCGTTTCTCTGGTAGTAGATAGTTTCGAGTGCTTGGGGTGCCTTCTGAAGCTCGACAGGTCTTTGCGATCCGACCTTCTCCTGCTCAAACACTCGGCCTAGGCGCCGGGGTGTGGGATCGCTCAATTGCGAGTGGGAGCTACCGGGCGGCGATGACAAATCCAGCGCGCAAGCAAACGACTATCGCGATATATTCTGGTTACACGCAAGACAGCTTCTGTGACGTCGCACAGCAAGGACTCTGGGCACAAGGCGGCAAGTTATCAGATTCGTCACCAATCCGTTTCAGAGCACCACTGTGGGAGTGCTCGATGGCTTTCCCGGAGTTGGATGGTGGTCTGACCAGGCGCACTTGTGTGGGATAAGTGTAGTGGTGACCCGCTCACTATACCGGGAGATTGGAAGGATAGACTTGACCCCGGATATAGATACGGTGTAACGCTGCCAACAGGCGATAAAGGGAACACACAAGAAAGCTAAGCCCAATAGAAGTCAAGTGATGATTAAATTGACCGTTGAAGGAAGGTGTGGTTGCACTTGTCTAACTAAGGAAACACGAAGGTGCGTTATAAGCAGAAAACTCTGCACGCCAAGCTATCTACTAGTGGGCAAGTCACAGTGGGAGAAAATGTCCCATGAGACCACCAAACTACCCTATGATATCGCCCTAGTCCACACCGGTACTCGAGTAGACAAAGGCATAGTACCAGTATCATAGCTTGCACGGTAAACCTTTCACAAACCGATGCCCAAAAGAATAAGGGGTCCTGAGATGCGTGGTTTTTTTTGTGGCTAAATTACCATAATAGCTTTAGCATCCCGCATTAGGAGGAATACCGGTAGTATAGAATATATCTGCATAATAATACCGGTGTGGGGTGATCTTTGGTTTGGAGGCTCTGTTGCCGTACCGCTATCTGGTATTTAGCCCTGCAAAATTTTATGCTTAGGTGGATGGCTTGGCACTTGGTTTTTCGTCGTGTAGGCACGAGTTCTTTTCTTCTCATACACAGACAACCACGCAATACGGTAGACAACATTTTCTTTCCATCTCAATTGGGTTTAGTTCCACCTCTTTTGCTTCTTGATCAATGGTCTGGTTACACAGCATATCAACGGGTCAATTTTTCGTCAACATACGGTATCATCCAGTTTATCAGGTCACAATCCCAATTAGACACGGGGGATACGGCTCGGTCAGCACACCATCCAACTAAAGGACAGGAAGCCCAACCCTCCACACCGGTAATCAGTGAAGTCTCCTCATCGTGCGTGAATCTTCCCTCAGTTGAAATCTCATTGCTTTTTACAGCAGGGATGGGGCAGAGGAGATGGGGATGGAGTAAGCCGTTATATGACAATTCTATCTGCTTGAGTAACGTATCGCAGAGATATTTTTTTGATGATGATGAGTATCGTAGGGTATTGTAGCGAGACATAAGCTTAGGTGAAAGGGGGGAGAATCAGGGAGTAAGCTCTTGATTTAGGAGAGAATGGTCAGCAAACCATCCGTGCTTACGCGGCTACTGCTTATTATTGAAAAGAGTTCTCAATATGCGGGTACATCTAGGTCCTAGTGCTAGAAAATTCATATTGTAGCGTTAGTATGGAGCCTCTTCATCACCACCATCCATGTTTCTTCCGTCTCATCAAATATCCTCATTTCCTTCATCCCCTCTCCAGTGTCAAAACTCACGATATATGAATAAGGTTTTTGCCCGGCTGTGATAAGGTTACAGTAGTTTCTACACCTTTCCCCCCACCTTGTCGGTTCCTGACTGTCATTTCGGCGAGGTTTACTTAGTTTGATTGGTTATGTTGAACCCTAACCCTGCACATCTCCCTGCAATCCTTTTCAGCCCCCGCAAAAACGGAGCGAAATAACGGCTATACAGTGCGGAATCTGAGTGATACGATACCGGATAGCTGCGCAGTTATGCATTTTGAATAAAAACCTTTACTTTTCCCTGAATCATAAGCTAAATGCTATCTATACAACTACCGTACTATCCATAGGATTTCATACTTGTACCCAGAAGTACCGGCATTCTATGATACCTTTATCAATGATGGAGGGTTGATCCGAGGCGAATAGTTGCAGCCTAAGCACTGCACAATCACCGGTTCTCATCATTTTCACCTGGGATGTGCAGCAAAAGTGCTACGGTATTCCCGTGATTTCGACACGCCATACAAGATGGGCAGAAAAGCATAATCCTGGCTGTATCTCGTCGTTTTTGTCGTACCTAGGGTACAGTATCACAAAATAGGAAGAGAACAGGGTCAGTTGCCCAGCTGAGAACACGTCTGAGAATAGGGCTTGATGAAGCCCTCGCATCACCCACATTCCAAGATTGCGTACGTCATCCGCCCCGCCGTACGAAAGTTGGAACTAAAAGAAAAAGGTTCCCTCGTTTCCCCTCCTCTCTAATTCCCCTTCCATTTCCATTTCTTGGACTTCGTTCTCATAGTCAGCTTGTCCAAATTTGACACATATGGAGAAATCCAGCAAATATCGCCCCAGTTCACGCTCTCCCGAGCGTCGCGATGAGGGTGATTATCGCTACGAAAAGCATTACAAGAAATACGACGAGGGTTCGGATGAAGAGTATTCTGGCCATGAGAGGTCAAGCAGAGCGAAAAATGATGAATATTACCGCGAGAAGGAACGTAGAAAACGGGAAAAGGAGGAGAAAAAGGAGAGAAGGCGCCGAGAAAAAGAACAAGAGAGCGAACGAAGCCATGAGCGCAGCCGTGAGCGATACCCTGAAGAAGAGAGAACCAGGGGATATGGGAATTATGGGTACCCCCCAGCTGACCCTTACGGATATGTAGCGCAAGGGCAAAATTATCAACCCCCGTCACCTCATGGACAGCACTATGGTGCCCAGCCAGGTTATGGATACCAAGCTCCACCATATGAGAGCGGATATCCGGCTACAACCGCTGAGTATCCAGGTCGCCAACCATCCCCATATGCCCCACCACATGAGAGTGGATATCCGACTACAGGCACCGAGCACTTAGGCCGTCAACCATCCCCATACGCAGCCGGCGCCTACCCTCCGGGTGGGTACCAGCCCCCGCCTCCAGCTCCGCAAGGCCACCCGCCCTCCTCCCCGGGGTATGGGGGATTTCAAGGGCCACCAGCATCTCCAGGTTATGCAACGGGAGGATTCCAAGGATATCCCCCGCCTCCTGGCCCGCCCCCCGCTTCGCAACCGTACAGCGGATATAGTGGTGGAAGTGCACCCTACAGTTACCCTCCCCCACCTCCTCCCCCACAACAGGAATATGTAGCATACGGACAACCAGGGTACGGACAACCACAGCACCCGGTGCCCCCCCACCAGCCTCCAAACCACCCCGCGGCCTCACAAGGATATTCAGCATATATATCATCGCCTCCACCACCAAAGGTTACCGCGGGTGGAGCTACCGGAGGTCAGCACTACAAACCTCAGCATCATTCAGCTCAACAGCAACAAGCATATTACGGGCATGGCTCAGGATCAGCCGGTTACCCGACCGGGGGATCAGCAGCCGTTCAATTCGAGAACACCAACCCCGCCAATCCTCATTCCAAACCTTCTGCTAGTTCCGGTGGCACTGCGATTTCTGCGCTCGAGAGCTTTACCAGTGCGCTGACTAGTTCGCTGCATTCTTACGCCCGTACACTTTTCCCCGCCACAAGCACCCACAAACCTGTCGCTCAGTACGGCCCTCCGGCGGAGAGTGGAGCCCCGGCTCAAACAGAGAATAGGTTTGACTCGTTTGCCCGGGAAAAGGTAGGCAACGGGATAAAGTGGTATGTTGATGGAAAAGACTACATGTATGCCGTAAGCATTGCGATAGAGAACGCCCGTCAAAGTATCTGGATTCTGGACTGTACGTTCTCGATATTATACCCATTATTTTTGTCAGAGATTAAACTAATAATTCGCCACTAGGGTGGTTGAGCCCTGAACTCTATCTCCGCCGGCCTCCCAAGTTGAATGAACAATACCGAATTGACGTGATGCTTAAGGCTGCAGCAGAACGCGGGGTTAAGGTTAATATCATCGTGTACAAGGAAGTTCCTCAAGCTCTAACGCGTAAGTACTTAAAACCAATTGCTTTTGCCCTACGTTTCAAATCTTATCCCTTATAATCCCTCCCCTAAACCATTATCCGTTCTTTCCTCTCTTGCCTCGAATGTCACCCCCCCTTTTGCCTTTGATCGCCTAGAAAGGTTAGAAGCTAAATATCCCGTTTTGCATTCCCGTGAGGCCGGTGGGCTCCCTACAGTTGATTCACATCATACTAAAACATCGCTTGAGAAACTTCATCCCAATATCACTGTATATAGGCATCCAGACCATCTTCCGGATAAGCCTACCATTGAAAATGACATCTGGAACAAGGTAACCACAGGAACCTATCAACTAGGAGACGGATTGAAGGGACTCTACGGTATGAAGGATGGTGTGACTTTGTACTGGGCACATCATGAGAAGTTGTGCCTTGTTGACGGAGAAATTGCATTCATGGGTGGACTGGATTTGTGCTTTGGCCGTTGGGACATGAACCATCACCCAATCGCTGATGCGCACCCCACTGATCTGAGGGCAATTATCTTCCCAGGCCAGGATTATAACAACTCCAGGTGAGTAATCTTTTACCAATGCTTGATGATTGTATACCAACACGTGTTTGATAAAGGTTTATGGATTTCCACAACGTGGACCATTGGGAAGAAAACAAACTTAAGCGTGAGGAATACTCTAGAATGGGATGGTCCGATGTTGCGCTATCCTTAATCGGTCCTTCAGTCAAGGACCTCCAAAGACATTTCATTGAGCGCTGGAATTTCATATACTACAGTAAATACCAAGTGAGACAACAAGAGAAATTCCAGCCGCTCGACGATCGCATACTACATGAGAGAGGGCGCTACCGTCATAAGATAAAAGACAAAGTTCATCACGTCGGAAAGAAGTTCCTAGAAGGGGATGATTACGGCTACGATGAACCCCGTGGGAGTTATGAAGAGGAAAGGGCATACAGCGAGAGGAGACATGATGAAGTGGTGGGCGTCCGCTGTCAAATTGTCAGAAGTGCGTCTAAATGGAGCCATGGACTTCCTGCAACAGAGGTGAGTCTCAACTGCTTGTCTTTTTTTTTAATACTCATCTCCTAACATGGCGTATCACAATACAGCACTCGATCGCGCATGCATACATTGAGATAATCAGCACTGCAAAGCACTTCATTTACATCGAAAACCAATTCTTTATCACCGCAACAGATGACAAGCAGAGCCCCATCCTCAACAAGATTGGCCGTGCAATTATGGATCGAATCATCCGTGCCGACCGAGAACGCCAAAAGTTCAAGATGATAATCGTCATCCCCGCAATTCCGGCATTTGCCGGAGATCTCAAACACGAAGGCAGTCTCGGAACCCGAGCAATCATGGAATTCCAATACCGCTCTATCAATAACGACAGGGGCTATTCGATCATGGAACAAATCGCCAAGGCCGGCGTCGATCCAAAGAAGTATATCAGATTCTACAACCTGAGAAACTACGACCGTATCAACGCCGGTCGCGCAATGGCCGCGGGCGAGGCAAGCTCCGCGCCGCGCTCCACCGTAGGCCCAGAGTGGGACTCAGTCTCGCAATGTGTCATGCTCGGCGGCGGCGACATCCGCTCAGCACCGTGGAACGGCGACGCCCAGCAGGAACTCGACGCATACGTGTCGGAGGAACTATACGTGCACACCAAGCTGCTAATCGCCGACGACCGCATCGTGATCTGCGGATCCGCGAATCTAAACGACAGGTCGCAACTCGGCGACCACGACAGCGAGATCGCGATCATAATCGAAGACCCCACACCCCTCCCATCACTAATGGACAGCAGACCCTACCAAGCTTCACACTTTGCCGCAACTCTCCGTCGCCAGATCTTCAGAAAGCACCTCGGCTTGATCCCCGCCGCGAACCTGACCACCGTGGACGAGAACATGCACCCCGTGCCCATTCCGAACATCTACGACTTTGACTCGCAAGAGGACTTGGTGGTGACGGATCCGCTATCAGACACCTTCGAGAATTTTTGGAACTACACCGCGCGCACTAATACCGTTGCCTTCGAAAAGGTCTTCCACGTCGTCCCGACAGATAAAGTTGCGAATTGGAAGGACTATGACGAATACTGGGGAAAGCACTTCCGTGACCCGCTCGGCGAGATCAAGCAGCCGAAGATCAAGTGGGGGCATATCGTCCGGGACGAGTTTAATCCAGATCCACGAATTGCCATCGGCGAGGTTAAGAATGTACTCGCTACCGTGCGCGGAAATTTGGTGGAGATGCCGTTGGGCTTTTTGAGGGAGGAGGATATTGCCAAGGAGGGGTTGGGGTGTAAGTTCTTTTTTTCTTTTCTTTTTTTCTTTTCTTTTTTTCTATTATTGGAAAGTGCGCGAGTGCTAATGCATGCTTGGTGGGAGGGTGTAGTAAATGCGATCACAGAGATCTTGTATACCTGAGGTATGTTGAGGGGAGAAGGAAGAAGGAGGAGGCGGATATTTCACTATTCCCGATTTGTTCAGTTTCCGCTTTGTTTATCAAATTTTACTTGTCAAAGTATCTTGCCCTCCTTGCATAATGTGATAACCTGTGATAATTACCATGTACTCGTACCCCACCAGGAATAAACAAAGCTATCGTATCATAAAAAAACCCCACCACCCAACACCTACAATAGAACACCACGCCGCCGCCACCAGTACCGTATGATATGGTATCAAAATACTTTTTTCTCCCACAATACCCCGACGTGATACCAAAACGAAGTCAAGCGCACTACCTACCACCTTGAGCGTAACTTCCCACCCCACTTTTTCCATTCCATCCATTCACATGTGATATCCCCCCTTTAGACACTATTGTACTCCCCCATCCCACATTCCTACCCACACAGTACCGTACACCCTCCCGCACAAGCCCACCTACCGTACCCCAATCCCCAGTTACCTCTTCTTACACAGCAACCACTTCACCCAGCGCACTACTTACAACCCCCAGAACAGTACTACACCCCAACAGCGCAATCACGGAAGCAAGAACGCAACGACCCCGCCTCAAGTTAAAAATTTTTTTATTTTTATCTCGCTTGCCAAGAAGCGTAACAGACTGGCGCGGGAAGGGCATTTAATTTTGCCTATATACGGTGGCGTACCACGCTTACTCTGATCCTTCAATAATTGGACTCGGTGCGGCAACTTTTGTACGGTGGGAATGCCATTACATGCCCGCGGTGGCTCAAGTTAAGTGTGGAACGGGCTTGAACATTTGTTTCATTCATTCATCCATTCTTGGCTTTGACACTTCGAGGATTTTCGAGAGGTAGCTAGAAGGGAGGGGGGGTTGGTCGGCTCGTGTTTTGGAATGCAAGTTGGTGGGCTGGGAGTGGTGGTGGTGGTATCGTAGCGAAGATGGTCGTTGGGGTTTCGGTGATTTTTGGGCTGTTTTGGTGGGTTGGTGTTTGCTACCGTCGGTATGTCATTTCCTAGTCTGTCCTGACAAATAGACTTGATGCTTCAATACGTGAGTGGGAGTACGGCAGCTGCGGAGGATATTTAGTTTGAGAGATAAGTTTGAGGTCCTGTTTTGGATACTAACGTGGGGGCAGTAGTGGGGTATCAAGCTCCTTGGGTCTACGTTAGTTGGAATGGCAATACCGTATGATACTATCAAGAGGTATGCCGAAAGACTTCATGCTTCAATATCCCAGCACATCATCCACTCCTGTTCCCATTCCCACACGTACTCCACCCCACTGCACCAATACCTTAAATAGCAATCAAGTAAATAACTATATAATTCAATAAAATCCACTACAACAAGCTAATTCCAAAAAAAAAGGGTTTCGAAAGAAAAAAAGAAAGAAAGAAAACGGCAAGCAGCCTATAACATAGACAACTTCCAATCAATCAAGCAAGAAAAAAAGGAAAATCCACTTTATAGAGATGAGATAAAGCCCAAAATCATAATGAAAATATGAAGCAGATTTTTCATACCCCACTGACTGTCCGTAAATCAATCATGCCGCTGGCGGGGGATTCAATGGCTTCCTCCCAACCAGGTTGTACCGGAGTGTGTAGAAAAGGTTCCTGTTGTCCTGGAACTCCTCGCAGACCTGCTCAAAGAACCTGGCTGCATCGGAGGGCGCCCATCCAAGGACGCGGGTGAACAGGGCAGAGCCGTAGGAAGACACGCCCTCAAGATGCACGAGTTGGGTGTACATTCCGATTTCTGAAAGTCGTTTCTGACAGCACATCAATATATACAAGTGATTACCAAGAAACTTGAGAAAATAACTTACATCCTTAGGCCACCTTCCCACCGGGAGTTGGTCAATTCTCTGGTCTGTGTTAGATACGCCGAGTTCCGGGCTGGAGAGGATTTCCGGGCGTACCTCTTGAACATCCTCGAAGCCAACGGCTTCCATCTTTGACTTAAAGTCTTCGACTCCAGTCATTGGCCTTCCAGACTTGGTCCCAGATTCTCGAAGCAGTTCAAAAAACTTTGCAATATTCTCTGTGCACGGTCCACGCTGGGAATCTGGAAACTCATCAGGGTCAGATATCATTTCCAGACAACGACCCGTCGGCTTGTGCATCTGGTATTAGAGACCAGCATATACCTCCGGAACGCGGGCGTGCTCTATCAGTTAGGGACACGTACAGACTTCCAGGACCCCCTCCTTAACTTCAAGGTATCCGCCGGACTTGATATGCCTGATATTATGTTAATATCATCCACAGCCAGCATTGTTAATTGCCAAGATTACCGAAATGCCTGCTCAAAATACTTGTTCCAGTCCTTAATTGAACCTAACATAAATCGGGTGTGAACCAAGTCAAAGGTTTCTTCGGGGTAAACCCACTCGCTTTCAGCATCCTGAGGTTCGACGTTAGAAACCCCCCCCCCCCGACCGTTACACTTAGGCCCGGGATCTTACATCAACCTCAAATCTGCAATTAGGAGGAACCCATGCAGGCTGTATAGCGGAGAGGTCATTTCCAAGAACCTACACGCTTGTTAATACTCCAAGATCATTCAGTCTGATTGATAAATCTTACAATTGCTGTAGGATAACGGCTATAGTGCCAAAATTCATCAGCCATCGGTTTTTGAAACATCTCATTTAGGTCACCTTACTCTGCAGCGTCAATGGCCCAGATACCTAGTGATTTCCACGCGAAAAATTTGTAAGTATCATAGGAGAAATCCGCAAAAATAAGAGCGGGCAAGAAACACACCAGTTCCAGTCCCGACGTCAAGTATATTTTGTGGCATGTTTAGAGGCGCCATGGTGAGCTCGCCCCCCAAAACTAGGTTCTCAATCTATAAGGAAAATAGGTTCCATTAGTGATATCCTCCTCCCTAACATGGGTGGAAGTGTTTGAGTTGATTCTTACATGATGCCAAATGTCCAATCTGCATTGTATCATTGAATCAGGTTCTGCCCATACTAATTTTAAGGCGATGTATTGATAGCACGCACCTCTCTTGTTCCATAACATCATTCGGAAGTACCTGTCAAAAAGTGGCAATCGTTAGATTTATCCATAATCCCGAAGATAAGCTTTGGCGGCTCCAGAACTAACATATGATCCCTGGATTCAAACGATTTAGATTAGCTGTCCACCCCGCCCAATTCCACCGAACGCTGCATTCTCACCTGTCGGAAAGAGTGATAACGCCTTCCATTCTCGTATCTATCAAGAGTTCGGTTATTATCGGTCAAAAAATCAATTAGAAGGCAAGCAAAAACAACAATAGAGAAAATACTTGATCCCCACAAAAAAATGGGAATACGATGCATGTATCACTAGGCACTAAACATCATTGCTTCTTCCACGGGAGCACATCGCCAAGAAAAGAGCCCCCCTACCCACAAAAGGGGGAAAAGAGGAAGGAAGAGGTAGAAGGAATGGATGGAAACTCACTCATAATTCAAAATTCCGGATGAGGCACTACTAACTTCAGACTCTGTTGAGGATCCAAAAGTTGAATCATCATCGCCAGGTAGCTGCATACAAGGTTGCACCGTCGTCAGTAAGCCAACTCGCATCCGTCATCATGCAACTCTGGGACTGGGAATCAATCATTTGGTACACACTCCAACCTCAATATCCCCATAGGGACGATCCCCAGCCGACGTCAAGCGCGGGCCCCCGTTGTCTGGCGCCAGATTAGGGTTTGCCGAACGAACTTCGGTATGGAAGGATGGTAATCCGGTGGCCATCCTTAATCAACGCGTAGGGTGAGTATATGTGTCCAGGATATAATTGATATACTCTTCTGCGAAAAGGTGGGTTGTGGAAGTGCAAGGGATGGAGGTGGGAAGAACAAGTGAGAGGAGGCCAGCTTAAGAGTAACTTTGAACAAGACAAAAGGTGTGCAAGATCCCTGCCCCTCTCCAATTCTAAGATGAGCCACGACCACCCCACCCCGCCTCTGCATCGCTACCTATTCTGTATAGCTTAACGCGCCAGTTTTTGTACATGTACTATTATCAATCTCAGAGAATAGTTATCCACGCCATGGCAGAAGGGTTCACAGTGTCATAGAGACACCTTGTCAGCGACTACCGTACTTTAACGAGAATACGGCTTTAATTAAAGCTTTGGACGCCCCATCGGTTGTAGACTCGCAGCCTCTTGTACTCCAGTCGGTTTCGGGGGCGGTTGCAGAAAGTGTGGAGTAGGGTGATAGTCTCCTTGCCTTGTCATCAAATGCAGTATCCATCGCTACCCTCGATACGGGACAGTACCGCACTGAAAGAGATAATGTAGGCAGCCAACCACGCGTTGTATTGCATTCTACTTGTACCCACCCCTACTCGAGCACAAGAAGCCCTCAAACCCCCAGACTGAACCATTCTTTTGATGCATAAACCACGCCGCCCGAGCTTTCCCAAGTATAAAAAATACCATTGTCGATGAAAGAGTGGTAGTAGGACCGCGAACTGTACTCAACTTGACAAGATCAAGTCTAATCTAACCAGCCTGAGCTACCGTAGCTTGGACGGTGAGCTAACGAATGCAATTTAACAATTGTCTGCCTGTGCGCAATTAGGAAAGTGCAGTGCCAACGCTTCAGTTCTTTAGACAATGAGACAGCAACTTTGTCACCCCCTAGTTCCCGGGGAAGCTAACCCCCATCATTAGAGTGTTGAGGACCATAACCAGCCGGAACAAAAAGTCTGGATTGTCCCCGAGCCTAGGTGAACTACTAGTGCGTAGCAACCACCGCAACCCTCTTGAAGCTCAACCATTCGGAACTTCAATGACATCCAACCCTATGGAAATATCTGAATCTGCTGTGAATTTCGAGAGCAAGAGTGAGCAATAAATTGTAAAAATTGACATGTTCATACAGACTAGTTCATGTGGAATAGTATTGAGTTTCTTGTAGGGTTGTGGGCGTTGCTATGCACTAGTGGTTCAACCAGGTTTAGGGACAATTCAGACTTTTTGTTTCTGCTAGTACTAGTACTGAGCACGGCACTCAATTTACGTTGGCCTTCCCGCTGTTATTAATAGGGTACAGTACATCTCAGGCTTTTCGCTTCGCATTTGGCTCACCACTTGTGTTATGATAAACCCAAAAAAAAAAAAAAAAAAAAAGTCTAGGCTTGTGTGACGACGTTATTTAAGAATCTCGGGAGTCGGGATGATCCTTCTACCCTCAAACGCCTCAAGAACGTTAGCAAAGTTCAATTCTAGCCAGACAATGTGTTCGCTCGGCCTCAGGGACACGGGTAGCGAAGGGCTGAAACTCCACAAACACTCGAGGACGGTGGAAGGAGGATATCGCACTTTTGTATTTGGTAAGAAGCCGATGCTTTGCACTCGAGTCCCGCACGGTAATTTCCACCTTAAGTGTCCTATTTCAACTCGACCGTGGGAGAAGTAGCCCGAGAAGCAGCTTTCTGGTACACCCCCCGTTCGCAAAGAGAGGTACTGTGCCAGGGTCATGGCGGTAACAAAAGTACCACTACAAGGCATTGTTTGAAAATGGCGCCTCCATATACTCAAGCTTATAGTTCACGATATGAACGAGACTGCGATATCACTTGGATGTCAGATATAGGAATGAGCCATGAGCATATAGCCCCTGAGCGTGGCCTTCCACTATCAACAACTCCAAGCATTGTCAAGAGATACCAAACTTGAGGCCATGTACATGATGCACCATGATCAGGATGACCTTCCAAGAGGTCATATTAAATGGTAGCTTCAAAATACACTAGTATTTGGGTTTATATAGTAGACCTCCAGCAAGTTACTAGCAATGAGGGTGTTATTGTAAAATATAAAATTCAGTCATTCCATACCCGGCAATCTCTTGTATTGCTACTTTCATTACTGCCAAGACCCTGCCACAATACCTCTCTTTCCGCGAAGACTTTGCGAACGGGGGTGTACCGTATCACATCCGCAAGTTCTTGGACAGTTATACAGGCATTGCATGTGCCGCCCTTTCGCCCCCATAGTGTATGGCAAGGCAGGCTGGTATATCATGGCACTGCTCTTATGTATCCCGTGCGGTACTGAGGCTGCGCCAACTCATTTCTCGTTGGTCTCATTTCTACTCGATAATATGATATCGTATCGCATTGGCCATCAAGTACAGTACAAGTACAAAGCACAAAGCCCAGTAGAAACGGTTAACAAAATGCGTGTCCCGCACGACCGTTACCATGTGATAGTAATGAATGTGCAGATGCATACAGTATCATTGCTTTTCTCGAGAAACTATCCCTGTCCCCACATGCTGTGAGGCTGCCGCTGATGGCGGTTGACGTCCTCTTGTACAGTACAAGTACGAGCACCGTTTTTGGGTACCGCATTGCGTACTGTACCAACAGCTACGGCACTCGAACACCCGATTATGACAGCTTGTGTGCGTTTTCTGCAACTCGTTTAAGGATGGTTTACACAGACTAAGGGCCCTCAGACTTCCACTGCAGTCAAGCTACCATCGTATTCCTCAAACCCCCAGAAGTGGTATCCCAGTACTCGAGAAGGGACACACAAAAGCCTTGGCGGTATGGGTGCCGGTTGGAGACACTGAATTATACCGCAGTGTTAGTAGGCTCTGCTATCAATTGGCTGTAATTCCCTTGGTTCTGGAACGGCTATATTATGGCGGAAGATAGCCATGAGACTCATTCCCAGATGAAGCAGTTCCGAAGAAACCTAATCCCGCTGTCAGCAAAGTACCTAGTGCACCATCATCCAGTTTTGCAACACGAGCACTGGCTTACCCAATAGGTCTATATGGCAGATAATTATTAGCTGCAAGGCGTTCCGCTCTGCATTCAAAAACCAAGTTCAAGCTAATCGTGCTCTCCTCAGACCCCCTGGCTTAGCCAAATGTTCCCCATCAATCGAGTAGTCATCCCAGCAGCGCCTTAGATTCGCGAAGTCGTAATGGGGTCTGTGACTGAGTCCCGGAATGTTTCCTTGGCCTCTAGGTCAAATTTTAGAGTAACTAGGGTCCAAGATTCCCGCTCCTGTATTCTGGTCAGGAGAATTGACGATAAGATGTCCCGAGACAGTAGACACAAGTACCATAGCGGATGCTAGTGAGATACCTTCTTGTGTGTTATCCCGAACTTTAGCGAGAGGCCCCAGGCTCTGCCCAATGGAAAGAGGGGATTTGTCCCAGATTGATACGGTCAAGGATTCTTTGATAATATTTCTCCCTTCCCCTGGATATTAGTCTAGTCTTGGATCTAGTCTTGGATCCCAAAGTATTCCTTCAAGAATCCTAGGGCCAAAAGAGACTATTGGTACTGCACCCGTAGGAAAATTGTCCTGAGAAGGAAGTAGGCATACATCCCTCCTTTTTGTGATGTTTGACAGGAAGAAATTTGTTCAGTGAAAAGTTGCGTTATGCCAGTGACGAGCGAAAGCCGGGACCTATCATATGAACGATGACACCTCATCACCGTATCAGTAGGAATCAAGGCTCCTTCATCACCCGAAATGCGCCTGCTCGGTGTGAATCTCGGCATAAAGGTTTTGAAGTTCCTAAATTACTTGTATAAACCGTATCATACCATAGTTAGAAGGAACATTCAAGTGTCCCCACCTTCAGGGCCTGTTTGGCAGAACTTCTGTAGCTTTTAAAGGAGGCCGGAGAGCAAACTTCCCAGCGATCGTCATTCAGGACAATTCTGTTACTACCTTAATTCACCGAGCCAGACATATTTTGTCTGACTTTCCCGCTGGGTGTAACCCCCCATATAATTCTACTAAAATACCACCAAATGGTGAAGATGCTCCAATGGACAAATTAAGCAAGTAGTTTTAAAGTGACTCTTTCCGTTCCAGCCAGGGATTGAGATATCAATTGTTTACAATAATAGATATGATAATATCATCGAGTTATATGAGTACAGCAACATGTGGGAAACAACTAAATGTGCCCCTATTCATTCATCATAATATATCTCATAAGTACCATATTCCCCAATCATAAATTCATTATTTTTTATGATTGAGTTATCCTATCCAGAAAATGCTGTAGATATCAGTAAAATCATCCGGCTCCTCCAGCATAACTATATACATCTCTAAAATCGAGAATATGGTAACCTAACATATGATCAGTAAAGCCACCATAGACCAAGTAGGAAAATCCTACCATTTACCCCTTAGGGTAATGACTGCCCAGTCGACTCCCTTATCATCAGTTTCCTTCTCCACCTTTGTTGAGAAAGCGATAGCACTCATAATTCCGTCACCAAACTTCTCATTCAGGACCGCCTTGTACGCCAATCCGTAGTTTTGAATGATTTCGTAGAGGCGGTAGATCAATGGCTCCCTCGCTAAACACCAAATACTCCATTAGCTTTGAATCATGCCGAGCGTGAAAGTTACTGTACATACGAGGCATTTCGAGTGCTCTCCCCCGATCAGGAAATCCTCCCAAGTCATTTGCGACCACCACTTCGTTCAATTCCAACGCTTCAGCTAGTTTCTTGATGTCATCTGGGGAGGCTTGAGCTTGGCCATAGAAGATTGCGGCAATAGCAACCTCATCGCGCCCCAGGAGTTCTCCGAGTTTTTCAAAGCTCAGTCCCTTGGCCTTTTTCTGCTTGAAGAGGATATCGGTTACGGGTGGAAGGTTCTTATTGGTCTCCTATCCAATTATTAGCATACCCTCTCATTTGCATAAAAAAGAAAGGCATTCCCGAGTCCTTACGGTGGAAAACATGATGTCTGTCTGTCTGGTACTAGGGCTCAAGGAGTTCGGCGGAAGAGATGAAGTCTTTTTTCTTTCTGGATGACTGGGGAGAAAATTATTGTTTATACCTTTATACAAGTAGCAAACTGTGGGAAATTTTCCGGGGCCGCAGAAACGTGATGAAAGGAAAACTAAAAGCGGGGCGGGTATGGATAGGAAAATCCCAGAGATGACGTCATCAGGCAGGCCGTGAACCCTCGGCAGAACGGAGCTTTAAGAAGAATTTATCAACAAAACTGACTGTATTGGCCCTCATAACCACCATACTTATATTGTGGAGAGAGAGAGAAAAACATGGTAAAAACTTTACATGAATGGGAAAGGAAGATCATGAACGATTGCCAATGTGTTATAACCATTGGTAGAATAGGATTATAATCTAATCATGCCAGATAGATTTGACGGAACTATGATACTATATCGGAAGAGAATTTCTATCTCGAACCCCTCAAAGTAAGTAATATCTTTATGTCGGATTTATCCTACCGTCTAAGTCACCTGCCCGTAGGGACTCACGCCCGAACTCTGCTCATAGTCCCTGTAAACGGTACCGATACATAACTCACTCGGAAGTTCCAACCAAATATCTTAAATCCCTCCTATATCTAGTTACATCTCTCCGGGAATATTATTGTATAGAAACTCCTTTATCCCCGAAGACTTTGAGCTGCTTATCAAACTTTTTATCACCGACCGTCACTCGGAAAAGTCTGCTGCAAACTTTGTATTCAACCAAACGGTTAATTGGCAGTCTGTATTACCAAATGATTGAATATCCATCTTTGTTTTCTTATCCTAGTTAGAAGTAACCTCATGTTAGGAAAGCATGATGTGGTAACTAACTATGCCCGGACTAGCGTACACCATATCCCACTACTCGTAGCTGACATCCCGTCATGAAAGCAAACAATACGGTAATCTCTACAGGATGAGTATTAGACACGCACCTCAATACAAACAACTGTTATCCCAACCTGATGCCTCTTTCAGACATCAGCCCCTGAATCCTAATTCCTACCACCAAAGACACCGAGCCTTATTATGATACTATGAACTTCATTCATCAGCCTGAACTTCTTGCCGTCAGAGAGACTCCTGGAATCATTGATGGTTCATCTTTACTGGTAAATCCCCGGATTATGATGAGCACAATCTTCTATGGATCATTCACAGGCTCACAGCTATCTGAGTCTCTTGCCCCACTCGGTACAACAAGCGAGCCATACTTTCTTGTCCTCTGAATCCTTTGAGCGAGGATTCCATGACACTAAAGGTTGGTTTGATCTAAACTTGTATTAGTCTTACCTGAAGCAGTTTTAAACAGCAAGCGATGTGGCAGTAACGATCGGGCTGTGAGGATTCGTAGGAAGTCAATTAACCTAGGTATGAAGAGGGACCGATTGTTCTTGGCCCTGAGTTGGGTATACTTTAAGGTGGTACTGTTACTAGGAACTTTACCGTCGAGGCACAACGAATAAGGATTATTCGTGGTGTATTTTTACCTCACAAAACACTCTCTCCTAAGGTAGGCTTCCCCTGAGATGTAGAGTGCAGTTGAGGATTGCATCCTTGGATAAGTGCTGACTCCTTTCCAACGAAAGATTTAGGAACAGATCACCAAATGCTTTATACACCTGAAGATAGATGCACGGTTCGGCACTTGTTAGGTGGGACTAGCGAACTTTCCTGAGCCATGCGAATATTCAGGTGATGAATTGTATCCTTATCGAACCGCAGTGCTTTAAGCCAGAGACATTAACCTCATTCAGGGCTATAATATTCATCCTCTCAGTTCTTGGATAGCTGACGAGAAAATTATGGTGCCCTTATACGGGTAAAGGATATTGATATAAACTTTTGTTTCTTCATGATAGGAATAAGATATTGCAGTGAGCAGAAAGTAAGAAATCTCCGTTCTTAACTTATCTTTTTCTATTTTTCCCTTACCTTTTCGTCTTCATCGAGAAGAGAAAGAAAACACAGTAATAAAAGTGACCAGAAGAGCACGAATATCGGGCTAATCAAAGGACAAGTCACAGCCGGGGATTTCGATATCGCCTTTTGGTGCTACGCACTTTCAGCCAAATACAGTACTCTCGCCGTTATTCAAGTATGATAAATTATCGTACCAAAGCTATGAACCTGTATGGAGTGTTGGGGTTTAAAGACACCCTGCTGTGCTCTACCGTACCTCCCACACCACAATAACCTTAAGCGGGGTGAAAACCGGTGCTGAAGGCGGATTCACCCTGATTATGCTAGTGCTGGCTGAAAGAATGCAGTGTCCTCTGTTTCCATTTTTTTCCCCTCTGTCTTCCTATCTCTATTACACAGCATCACACAACTGTCATGATTCTGAACAGATATCTTTGGTATATGTTAAGTGTTAAAAAAAAACCAGGTGCGCAAACAGCCTCTATTACCTACGGCGGGTTAAACGTACTCGAGGTGCAAATAAGCATTTCGTTGCAACGAAAACTCCAAGCCCAACACCTCAAACCACAAAGGCCGGGTAACTTTGCCCCACCTAAGCGAAACTCAGCATCTGGAATGCACAAAATGTTAGTCTGTAGAGTTAAAAAAGGTGATATGAAAATAATAAATATACTAGTAGATAGCTGTGATTCCAGTGAAAAAAGTTATCAAAGTGGATAATAAAGCGAAATTCTTGGTGTTTGGTAAATCCCAATCGTACCTGACCAGATAGTGCCCAGGTATCTGTGAACCCAAAAAACCTGACCGAAGAATTTCTACAGCTTGCACAACCAAACCTAGTGCCGGTGTACACCAAATCTTAGATTGTGAAGCCACATACTAGTAGATAAAACCAATGTTATTAAATAGTTAAGTAAAAGAAAGTTGAATTGATAAAATAACCAGTAAATAAATGACAAGATAACAAAATCATAACAGATCACTTGGTTATAAGAGTGAAAAGAAATAAGTCCATAACTAAGCAACCAAAAGATGAATAGAGAAAAGACTAGAGATAATTAAAACCCAAAAAAGAATGAAAATAAATTAACTAATTAATAAACTGAAATCCAAGCTCCAAGTCGTTGTCCGTAACCTCTCCTCCATCAATAATATCCTGCTCGCTATTTCTATCACCATCAAGATTGATAGGATCTTGAAGTCCTGAGGCGCTTCGGGTTTTCTTAAGCTCCCGCGTAGTCCTTGTTGATATGCATTCTGGCGATAGGATAGTGAGACTTCGCTTGCGGCTAAGACCTGTTTGGGAAGGAGTGGTGGGTCGAAGTGTTTGTTGATCTTGGAACATCTGTGAAGGCGCCTTGGGAAGGTCGGGAGGAGGTACTTCTTGCTTGAGTGTGAATGTACCATCTGCCCGAGATTCAGAATCAAAAGAACTTGAACTGTCATCATCGTCGGCTACATCGGGTTGTCCAAGACGCTGAACTCTTCGGCGATTTCTTCCACTCTAGCGGCGGGATGGTATATTCTCTGGTGGTGGGGGCGAGGAGGGAATATGAGTGATATTGTCCTCGTCTGATTCATCTCCAATAGCCCACATATGGACTGTGTATCCAACTCTTATTGATTCACTTGCCTTTCATCCCTTATTTCCGCCATGCTGGGGTAACATAATTGTTGTTTTAGGATTGTCAACAAGTTTCAGCAGGTCCACAATAGTACCACCACCAACAAGTTCATTAGCATTTGGGAGAGAATTTCCCCCCTCCCAATAACCAACACAAATGGGCTTATGAGGATCTATTTCTTGGGATTTGATATTAGGAAATGACTTCCAGGCTGGATGGTCCTGGACTTGAGCACGGAGATACTCTTGCCAATTGTCGACCCGATCTGACTTCAAAAGTTGAATTATCATGGGAGAACCATGTAGTGTAGCCCTATTGCTTCCCTTGCGGAAGAAGAAAAGGGATAGAGATTTGTTGATAGGTTTAGGTGAAGGTGAAGAGAGCGAAGAAAGTGTATTAAAACGGGATTGGCTTAGTGACTCTTGTTGATCCTTTGATTGATCGGCTCGTTGTCGCTGACGTCTCACTTCCTCACTAGTAGCCAAAGATCTTACTTGGAGAATTGTTGATGAAGTAGGTTTCCGAGCAACTAAAACACTTAGTTAATTTCAACTATGATATTACAATTAAGTATTGAATAGAGTGGAAGCTTAGTATACATGACTGCTGTGACTGCTGTGATGATTGTTCATCAGAGCCACTAAGATGTACAGCAATTGGGTGCTTGCATCCGATACAGATATCTGGGTTCCCTCTCATGGGTAGTATTGTATTGCAAAGACAGGCATCAACTTGACACAGAGGCATGATATTGAAATGTTAACGAGGAAATAAAAAAGTTAGATTGTGAAAAGTATTAAGAAGATGATTCAAACGAACTTGATCAATATTATTTCGTTGGAAGCAAAACCAAGATTTATAGAAATATATAATACAGTTTAAGAATTACAGATTAAGAAAATAGCCATCATGATTATTAGTTCCCTCATCCTCACTATCCCACACCCCTTCATTAAACTCCCCTCCGTCAAACTCACTTTGATCCAGATTATCCTCCTGATTGATTAACTTCTCCGCCTCTTCCACTCCCTTTCCCTTCTCCAAACTAGATACCATTTGAAGTCTATCACCCTCACTCTCCTCAAATCCCTCATTATCAGTATCTTCGATAACTAAGTTCTGATCAGAATCTCGATGCCTTTCAATCTCATGACCATGATGCTCCCGTATCCAATCCTCCGCCCCGGTAGGAGTATTAAATAATTTAATCACTCCACCATCTTGGATATAATCTGCAACCTTTCGCCACAGAAAGATGTATGCACTTCTATGCTGCACATCACTATAAACAAAGTCTGCAGGGAATCCACCAGTTGTAAGCAAGTGAGCATAAAGTTGCAATGTCTCGACTGGAAGATATTGATCAAGATCAAAATCTTCTACTTCTGCCTCTAGTGCCACAAGTGCATCTATATTAACAGACTCTTTATAGTCTCTAACACCTTCTGGGTAATTATAGAGTAAAAAGGGTTGACCTGTCGGAAGATAATGGGATCGGAGACGTTGTCGCCGAATACTGTGAGAGTTGTGTACCGCAACAAACTGATGGATATGAGAGCGGATAATATCCATGTAGATATATTGAAGACATGATTTATCAATGTCCCCACCATCAAATAGCCCTTCTCCTTCCAGAGTGGCAAAGAAAACCTTCCATTCCTGAGTTTGACCTTCTGTCAATAGATTCCACCAGGCCTCAATCCGCTGATTTTTTGTCGACTTGCCATAGGAATAGGCTTTATGAAATGGTAGGTCAGGTTTATTTGCTCTCCGCAATGAAATATGAGATTGAGCAAGTAAAACCGTTTCCGTACCTATCATAAGTAATAGAATCATATTAGAAAAGATGTTCAGGCTAAGCCAAATGAGTGGAGAATGTATTACCCTTATCTGAGCGAATTAGTTTTGGCATGTGAAGAGTATTGCGAATCAAGCGAAGGTATTGCTTATTGACCGACACTGCAGTTCGGTTTGAAATTCCAACATAGCACCAGACAATATAGCGAGAGTATCCATCAATCGCACCATACACCTCAAATCCGAACCTTGATAACTTATCGTGTCCATCGATCGAGAGAACACGGTTTGGTCCTTTAACGAAGTATTCTTTTCACTGCCGCGATGTAGCAAATGCCTTGTACCGAGCTGCTACCCCTTCAGGATCTAACTTTATGAGTGCATCCCGTACCTGCTTTCTTTTTGCAATATTATTTATGTTAGAATCATTGTTTATCTTTTAAGACGAAGTTAAAAACATACTGCGAGACAAAAACTCCACTTAAACGAATATTACTTAAAGTATATTCTCGACCATATCTAATTGATTGACCTGATATTAACTGTTCTCTTACAAGATCTTCGGTCCGGACCGCAGCCTCAAATCTCGCCCCTTCTCCATTTGGTGTTCCCATTAGGAGGCGAAGAGAGGGATGTAGCCGAAGATTTCGAAGTTGTATTGCTGAGAGATTCCAGCCATGAAGTGATAGACACCGAAGTATATTTGCAGAATTCATGTTTTGAGTCCATAGTTCCCGAACCTTAGCTACAAGCTCAACATCTTTATGTAATGATACTTGTCGTTTAGTGAATTCCCATTGAGAGAACCTATCTCTATAGGCTCGCAAGCTATCCACACTACAAGTTAGCTTATTAACAAATGGTACTTAGTATTAATTACAACTTACCTTGGAGAAAACTCATATTTCTCCTTCATAATATCCATTACTTGGTTTAATGGAAGCCTGTCAACAAGATAGAGCTCCGCCAATATCTCCCGAAAGGATTCCCAATTGTAAAGCTGCGGCATATCTTAAATGAAGTTGAATAATCTGCTTTTCATTTCCGCCCTCTCTCTCCTAGTTAAGTACATTTTATATCTCAAGCTTTGACTTCTTTCTAACTACCGGCCTACCCACCTTTCCAGTCCTGATTGGCAAATAGTTACAAAACTTATTAACCTCAGCTTCCCTATCTTTCCCCTCCTTAACAGTATCATTAAAGCTTACAGGCCCTATATCAGCTCTTTCTTTATCCGGATCCAGAAACTTATGAGCCTTAATCCCCTCCTCAGTTGTCATAATCCTTGCTTTTGCTCCTTCAGGCTGTTTGAAAATAATGGTGTATGCATACCTTCTTCTTCCAATTTGTTTTTCCTGTTTTTTTCTTTTCTGTCCAGCCCCGCTACCACTTCCACTTCCAGCCTCAGACTCAGTAACCATATGGTCATCCACCTCTTCTAACTCCTCCTGTAGTGCCACAAATCTTGAAACTGCTCCACCAGTCCTAAACTCTAAAATGTATACTGGAACATTTTTCTTTCTTTCTCTTCCTGTCTCCGTCATCAGGTCCTTCTCCCATTCTTTTCCTAAAGGTTCACATATTTTCATATTCAAATGCCCGCCTCCAAGAGTGTTTGGTATTGAGTATATGGGATTAATGTGTCTTTTTTTCTGTAGACTTTAGTGACTTGGCTATGATAGTACTGGGTGGTTGACTTGGCAAATTCAAAAGCTCTTGTTGGAGTTTTGTTGGCAGGAATTCTTTTCTGATAGTCTCCGGAGTGTGCCTAAGAAAAGTATTAGTATTTATTCTGAATTTAAAGGGAGAATTCATACCTGAGCAAAGAAGTCTTCAATAGCCTTTACCAATCTCTCCCTTATGGCCCGACATCTAAAGACACCATAGGTTTTCTCTTCTGGATGTATCCAAGCCTGATGCAATATCTCAACAGCATGAGAGGTCCCAATTCCATTCCAAAGAGTGTTACTCTTGGACCCGGCAATCTCAAAGTAGATTGTATTGGTTTTTCTTGGATGTCTAAGAGCTTGTTGATTTTGAGGGAGGTTCAGGTTGTTTTTGAATGCTGTAATATCCATAATAGGACAAGGTGCTAGGGTGTTATCATACCAGGTCCCGGCAGGCATGGAGGAAGGGCAACTAGGATAGAAAGAAATACAAGTGATCTGAATCAACTTGTTTTTGTCCACAAAGGCAATGCACATTTCAGGACCAACAACAGCTAGCTGGATTGTAACATTATCTTTGGTAGTTGTGGACCAGGCTTCCTTGCAGTTCTCATACTCCTCCCGAGGCATGGCCACTGTATGTCCATGGAGTGCAAACTGGAACCTCAACCAGAAACCTATAAGAAAATTAGTATTAATTAATCTAGACATTTAAAAACTTACCTCCATTGATGGAAAGACCCATAGCTTTCCCCCATGTCTCTATCATCTTTTGTGGTTGAAGATAAAACTCTTCTTGTAGGTACAGTTCCAACATCTCTCTTCCAACCATCTTCCCCTTTCCAACAAATTGTTCATTCAATTCCAGCCTGTAGAAACCAGGAGGAATTTGTACCTTCAGCATTCTAGCCATATCCCAATAGGTGAGTCCTTCAGGCATCTTGTGGTGGGGTTGGTGGTGTTGTTGTAGAGTCCGGAGGTTGATGGGAGGTTGAGTGAGATGGACAGGTATCATAGAAACTCTTCAGTTGGGTTCCTTGGGCAGTGCAATTAGGATTTACCAAACGCCAAGAATTTCGCTTCATTATCCACATTGATAACTTTTTTCACTGGAATCACAGCTATCTGCCTGTGTATTTATTATTTTCATATCGCCTTCTGGGCACTAGGTGTGGTGTTCTGAAGGCACTCGGTGTGGATGTTCTGAAGGCACTCGGTAAGAGTGTTCTGAGCGGGATACCGTAGAGATTCTTCGGTTGGGTTCCCCGGGCAGGTGCAATTAGGATTTACCAAACACCAAGAATTTCGCTTTATTATCCACTTTGATAACTTTTTTCACTGGAATCACAGCTATCTACTAGTATATTTATTATTTTCATATCACCTTTTTTAACTCTACAGACTAACATTTTGTGCATTCCAGATGCTGAGTTTCGCTTAGGTGGGGCAAAGTTACCCGGCCTTTGTGGTTTGAGGTGTTGGGCTTGGAGTTTTCGTTGCAACGAAATGCTTATTTGCACCTCGAGTACGTTTAACCCGCCGTAATTACCGGTAAAAGATTTCACTGCCTGCGCTACTGATTCTCATATTACTCACCTTAACAGCTTTCACACTAGTACTCGGGGGTGCTAGTAAAAATCGGAAAGTATGAGATCCCTGTAAATCTACGTTAGTAACGAGAATTCAATGAAACCCGGAAACCACCAACAGGGATTAGGTTTGAGTAAATCTGTAGTATGTAAAAGTGAGAAAGGAGGAAAAAACGAAATGAAACCATGATCATACTTGTATAAAGAGTAAGTGGTTTGCGAGTGACTGGAAAATGAGGTCAACGATAGCATTTTCTCAAAAAAAATCCTACTAAGCTCTGGAAATTAGTGACTGTGAATTTAACGATAAAAAGTGAAGGTTTTCATGCATTTCAAGCATGCAAAAACCAGACAAAAAAGATCCACTACCTTTCACCCATAATGCCTTTCCTAACAGACCAATTTATTCAAACCATATCATATGATTCAGGTCCTCCTCCTTCCGAGTCTCCTATCAGCCCTGAGTCCTTCAATAGGAATATACCTCTCTCATCCCAATTATCACTTGGTGCACCTGATCCTTATTTCAGATGTCCTGTAACACAGTCCGCTTTCCAGACAACCTTATCTCCCCATCCCTCTAATCCCTGTTTTGCCACCGCTAGTTTCCGATTTTTACTAGCACCCCCGAGTACAAACTGATACACAAGACTCATGGTGGCGGGACGGTTGTGCAGGAAGCACAATTCATCTTTTCCATAACAGGGCTCCGGTTAGGAGCTGCGCCCAGCACCGATATCACTGATTCAGTTTATGGAAGGCGCAGGAAAAAAGAAAAAGGAGGGAGGAAAAAGAAAGAAAGCCCGCACCAACTGTAACACGAGCCCACTGACCAAAAACGGGGTGTTTCAGATACCGCACTTCTCGGATTCCGCGGTGTGCCAAGTCATCTTCATATGATATCACTCGACAACGGTCTCAAACACATCGCATCTCAGCGCTTCCAGGATTAGGTTACTTACTTACGTTTGAGGTTCGCATTAGTAGCCAAAATTCCTACTAGCTAACCCCTTAAGTGTTCACTGTATCATAACATAGCCTACTAGGCACTGCGTTTAAGCTGGGCTAGTGGGAGACAAGTCTGTGTGCAATTATGATACCTCTGGACCGCAACGTCTACCCGGTATTTACATCCGTATGGCTTTCCAACAACGGCCAAAATATGATTTTTCCACAAATTAGATATCATACCGGTCAAGACGGAGCATGGACAGGCTTACCCTAAGGCTTGCCGTCTCTCAACACCCCACACAGAGTACTGGTAGTGTTAGAGGAGACAGAATATCAACAAGAGCTCAGCAGTCACATTCTAAGGTGGTATGGGCCAATAAGTGTTAATATGCAGTGGTAACATTTCCTGAAATGCTGATGTGCGGGGCATTTCACCTGCTTCAGACAGCGGGGGTCCACGAATTTTATGACGCCCGGTATTGTGACAATTGAATGAACGTAAGTTACCAACAGAGATATTGTTACTGTAGCCAGTAATCTAAGCTTGCCCGCAAAATTCATGCTGCTGACTGAGACACTAGTATCTCCTCAATTTTTCGAACAGACTTGGCCTGCACATTATGAAAATTGTTTCTCGGTCAGTGCATACCTTTACTGGAAGCCAATCTTGTGCATTTTATAAACTTGGTTATGTGAGAAGAGAGTTCCGTCGGTCAATATGTCTGAACCCACTGGGTATGCTTCCAGGCATTATCACAATATTAGATGTTAAAATGTTATCTCAGTTTATCGCTTTTTGATTTTTACTTTGGCCCTGTGCTATTGCTAGACGCAAGTGTCGCATCATTTAGGATGCTCCATATCTTCGGCCCTACCCGACCAATGTCGAGTACTTTGATCTAAGAGTGGTATATGGATGCATCGGTCTTTCTCCACTCGGCAAGCAGTGCCTCGGAGATGCTAGTAATTTGTGTCAGCACGTGGACATCGCGGAGTGGGGGTAGCGAGTTGCCCTGTGGAAAGCTGGGGGGTCTCGAGGGCTTGACACGGGGGGTAAAAGAATTGTGATCGATCAGCTTACCAGTGTTGGCCAAAGCAGAACGTTCGCCGTGATTGCACCTTGCAAATCGATTTCGGCGAACCATCAGCTGCGAGGTCGAGAAATTCCCCACGCCGCTATTTATTCGGTTAAACGTTAAGGTAGGAAATCAATGGCAGCCATAGGAAAGATTTTTCGCGCTGGACATCGCCTAGTAGTATGCGTCCAATACAATGTCGTGGTAGGACAAATAAATCTCTGTCTAACAAGGCAGCTATTGATTAGGCGTGGCAAAACAATACACCATTAGGATTCAATCGATTGCCCGGCCAATTGCCAGATTTCTCGGAGACAGTAAGATACCGATACAATATTGAATCACTAATGATATCGGAGCTTTAGCTTAATACATCAGGGTCTAGAGGGTCTGATAGAATATTACTTGGGACCAAGATCTTTGTGAGAGGTCCTCGGGCTGGTACGGCATAGCCCAAGGACCACTGAAAACCTTATTCCACATGGGCCCACCGCACTCCGCACGGTAATAAGTCACTGTCTTTGGAGCTTGTTCTCTCCTCACTGCTGGGAGTCAATTAATAGATGCTCCAAACGCTGCACTATCTACCGTAGTATATGAAGGCTTACTTTGGCATCACATGGTAGGTCATTTACGGTTACGTGGAATCACACTAGATCCCACCAATAACCCCTAGACACACTGTGTGGTATCTATGTACTGTATTTTCAAGGACGTCGACACCAAGTTTGATAAAGTGCTTGGAGGAAAACCTTGTGCCAAGCAATTCGGTTGCCGGGCAGGTCCCTGCCGCACCCCCCTTGTTGGGAAATAAGAAGCCTCTGAATGATACGGCGTTGCCGTTACAGTACTGGTGTTCAAGTACAAATGTTGGGGGCCAGGAGACAAATCTGGGCAACCTTTTATAGTACATTACGCTAGCTATTTACGCACTCCATCGGTGGGTGCGGTGTTCAAGTTAAGTTACCGGCACCGCCGAGCTCAATTCGGCCGAGCCAGGTCAGGCATGTCACAGTATCATAGACATGGCTCCGTTAGTATAAGTTAACCGCTGCAAGCTCCCGACATGAACCAAGAAGGCCCCACACTTTTGCGTTTAAAGCACTAAGCTACAATACTATATAAACAGCACCGGCATATACAAATACTAGTACAGTATATTCCTCGCAAGCGAGTTGGAAGCACAAACGAGAGCTGGGCAGTGTTTTTACGACATGAGGATGATGAGTTGCTCGTGGGATCAGACAACGGTGAGTGCGGTAGTTTACGATCATTCCGAGTCTCGGTGAGGCTAATTTCACAAGTTCCGTTACCGCTATCAGTCTACAACTACCTAGTTCACAGGATGTGCGGTGCTCATGTGTGGTAGCAATTCTAATCCACAAGTACATGAACATAAGCGCAAGTGCTCGAGTAGTGGTATCCTGCGTATTAGACGGTATGTTGTGCAGTGAGGCCTGTGGAACCCTTGCTCTTTCAAAGACTAAAAGCGACTAGCTGTGTGGCAGGGAGCGGTTCCTGTGCTACTTAGGCAGGGACCTTATGCCCCGCCCGTCGTCGTGGAATAGAGCGGATTTTGACCGCATTTGCCCGATATGAGGGTATTTTTTCGCGAAGGAACCTCGGATTTGAGGGTGTTTGATAGCTCGGTTATGCCCGTAGGATTGTATTTTCTATGGAGAGAAAGTAGAGGGAAAAGTTGGAAGGTTGTCAGGGTGCGAATTGTTTACTCGCACATAACTTTTACGAGCTGTCATTATTCTCGGGAACGTGGCTATGTGAAAAGAAAAAAAGAAAGCCGCCCCGATCCTGTCTCTGATGCTAAGTTGATACCAGCAACATGGCTCGATTGGCTGGGCAACTGCAACAAGGACTGAGCTTACCTTGATTGGCAGTGGGGTTAAAGGAGGGCTGGAGTTTGGGTCAGAGTATTTAATGCTGGTTCACCTGACGGGCGGGTCCAGGTCAATTACAGTAATTTCAATTTGATCGCCAATGATCCCAACTACCGGTGCCGGTGAAGCTTCGCCCGATAAGAGGTCGGGCCAGCAACGCTTTGAATTACTTACCGTACGGTATTTTTATTCTTGGGAAAAGCGGATAAAAAAAACAAAACCAAGCAGCTGGTGGCTTTAATGTCACACTATATGCAAGTCATACTATTTAGAGAAAACCGCAACTTTGGCAACACTTTAAGCAAAAATATATGTTTGAATCCCCGGCCAAGACCACGGGGAAGACCGAACGAATGGATTGAAAAACAATCTGAGAAGAAACTCGCCTAAGGCCTGCTTGGTCGCTTCCGCCTCGCTGGGTTGGGACGCGGCTTTCCCCGAGTGTGGGAGGGCGGCGTTTTATTTATTATTATTTTTGCAATGAGTGGTGTGGAGTTGTTGGGATGGGTCTTACCAAGTCGGTTTCTTGCCGACGATAGCTAGGTTTAGTAGTTTTTTTTTGTTTCTCGGAGGATAGAGCGCCTAAGCTATCATAGCACAATGGGTGAATTATAGCTAGAACACCTAGATAACCTGCATCATTGTGCATCCTCAGATGGTGGTGGTGGGAAAAATGTTACTGTGATTGCAGGCGCTTTGTCTTTGCCGTTGGAGAGACATCCCTCCTCATCCCGTTCCACTTGGCCTCGGGTACTGCCTTTTTTCCAGTGAGGATGTGATACAAGAAGCTGTTGGGTGCTTATGTGTGGGAGGGAGAGGATGGAGGGAGGGAAGGAGGGGGAGGGAGGGGGGAAGGTGCTGTACGGTTTCTAGGCAGGGTGATATAAATATATACCCACCAGTATCATACCGTACCCTCTTACCCTCGCTTCTGCTACCTCTATTCCTATCCGCAAGCCCTGAGCGCATATATCAAATACTCGGTACTTTTACACTTGTCTGCGCTAATCAACTATTTCTCGAATAGCTACTGGTTCGTATCATAGGTTGGCCACTTCCATTACCGAAAAAAATCGAGGTCTAGCCCAAGGGGATAGATAATCCGCATATTTCCCGAACTTTCAAGAACAAAATTGCCGGTGATCGAATCATTGTTCAATAAACACAGCTGTACAGTACCGGATTGATCCCCATCGGCTGGATGCTGCTTTTAGGTCGAGTCAGTATCAAATCAACCACCGTCTGCTACTACCACTACCACTACTGCTACTGGTGCTACAGTTATATGGTCTGATCATTTCAATCTTCCTTCCACCTACCATACTCGTTACAAACAACAACCAGACCGACAGCCCCCATCCTGTGGTTTATCTCACTCCTGAGAATTGATTACCGGTAAGTTCAGGCTACTTTCTTTCATGTTGCATGTCTTTTGCATTTCTATTTTCTTTTACAGATACGGGGGGATGTCCGCGTTCAGTTCGGTTCATGTTTGCCTTAAGATGTATGTGGATGTGGGCCTGTTGCAAACGAGGGAAGGGGAGTGAATTGCCGTATTACGATGGAGGGGATGTAAGGGTGATCGTTGTTCTGGATGTGGTGTTTTCTGAGTTTTGGTTATTGCAGATTGTGGAGGCGGAGGGAGAGGAGGGAAGATGTGTGGTGGTGGTGATAGTGGTTGTGGTAGGCGTTCTGAAATGTGGTTTTCCCGTATCGGCGTTATCGGTATCCCTGTCGACAGCGCGGCACCCAGTACAATGGATCACCGACATGATTCCTCTCTATCCTTCCTCCTCCTTCCCCTTCTTCAACTGTACAGCTTTTTTAGAGCCGAGGAATAACGTCTCTTCTTCCAATCACATCACCCCCTTTTCATGCATTTCCTACTCTTCTCCACAGCTGTCCTCATTCACCCCACCCTTACATCTTGCATCTATCCAATCAATTGTTACCCCAAATCACTCTAATCATTCATTGCCAATCAAGGATTCTTGAACAATGGCAGGAGCTCACTGCTGGATGGTGGGAATCATGTGTTTTCTGATGCACCGGTGGAATACAATTTAAGCTATCTTACTAGCTATATCTTTCCCATTGCATTTCTTAAATTGTTGTTCTATTGATGTCAAGGCAATTGCATGAACTGTGTTTGCTGTTGTATTAGGAAATAATTTCGTTTACTGACTATCCTCTCACACTAGAGCCGCAGCAATCAACAGTTTCCTCTGAGCTTCGCAACTACTTTAAACATCATGACTGTCAATGCGGAAATAGCTATGAAGGACAGGAAGATTCCTAAGATCTCGATGCACGGCTTTGCCGAGCGTAAAGATCAGATCGCGAAGGAAATCATTCATGCTGCGGAAAATAGTGGTTTTTTCATCCTCGAGAATCAAGAGTCTCCCTCGGTTGCTGAGATAGAAGAGATGTTTGCTCTCTCGTGAGTGTTGTGCCGATTTCCAAGACAAAAGGCCCTCTTTCTAATTGGGTGGTAAAAGAGAACGATTTTTCGACCTCCCCGAAGCTACAAAAGCTAGAACACCATTCGCCAAGACTGAGAATACCGGTTGGGAAACTTGTTCCCAGATACGCCCATCTACTGGATCACCCGATCAGAAGGAATCCATTCAACTCCAATACCACCGCCGAGGGGACAGGACGTGGCCGGAAGACCCATTAATCCCCGAATTCCAACAAACCGTGGCCGAATTCATGGAGAAAACTCACTCGCTTTCTATGAACATCCTTAGCGTTTTTGCCCTCGCCCTAGGATTTCCTGAAGATTTCTTCGTCAAGTCTCACGATGTCAACAAGTCCGAAGCCCAATCAACCATACGCCTTCTACATTATCACGACATCACTGGAACCCAATTCCCATCGAGCTACTGGCGCGCAGGGGCCCATACCGATTACGACTGCCTCACGATGCTCTTCCAGAAGACGGGTGAGGACGGATTGGAGATATGTCCCGGGAGGGAAGCTCACACAAGCTTTGGAACGGGAGATCTCTGGACCCCGGTTAAAGCTAGGACCGGTGAGGTTGTGTGTAACATTGGGGACATGTTGATGGCTTGGAGTGATGACAGGTTCAAGAGTTTGTATCACCGGGTTAGGTGCCCTGGTATTGGTGAAAAGCAGAGTTCGAGATATAGTATCGCGTGAGTACACCCTCTCCGTATTCACCGCAGTAATGATTAACTTGGGAGTCCAGGTACTTCAATCAAGCCAACAAAGACGTGGAGATTAAGGGCCCATTGGGAAAATACCCGGCTATGACTGCGCACAAGTACATTCTCGACGCTACGAAGCGCAATTACGGAGAGTTGAGAAGATGAATGCGAAACGGGAGGCACTCAACACCGCTCAACTTGACCCTACCATTGGTTTTGCTATATTTATTTTCTCCGACTCAGTTTTTTTTCGCAGTAGGTTACTGGGTATTCTTATAATCGATGTCGGGGGTGGGTTGGTAGGGGTATGGCAAAATACGGTACGTCGGGGTATTGGGGATGTTTTTCGGATTGTCATTTTCCATTTCCATATTTTTATCACATGCTTATTTTTATTTCTATTTGTACAACTGCTTCATGCTGGACTGAGACTGGAAGTGTGCTTTTTCTAACGGGAATTTCCGGAGCCCGGTGGGTGGGGCAGTGCGCAGTGGGTTCATGCGTACCGTAGCTTATCTTGAATTATCCGGCGGGAAAGAATGATTTGTAATTGGCTTGACTGGGGTTTGGCGAGTGAGAGTTTGTGATCTTTCTTGACATGCATTTGTGAATTGGTTGGGGGTTTTTTGCATGCCTTTCTTTTTTTTTTTTGGATATGGATTTATGATTGCTGTTTACTTGTCGTGGATTTGGGTTGTCTGTGAAATTGAGATATTGGCTATTGGTACACGGGATTGCATGCCGTTTGTGATTGGGTGCGTGATGTTTGGAGGGGGTGCGCGTCGAGGGATATCTTAAGTGACTGCGCCGAACCCTCTGCAGAGTATTCATGTCGCCGGATTGAAGATGCGTTCTTATTCGTGCGTCCCCGCCAAAACGGGAGCATCCTCGATCCGACGACTTGAGAATATCATAGGATGTTTGTAGTTCATTACCGATGCCGGCTGATACTGTACTTGTGAACTTGCCTCATCAACTCCGTGATCTCCACGATGCCCGTCAATCAGCGTGCACATTCCGACGGCATAGTATGCCGGACACAGATTATATCGGGATACCGCACTATATAACCGCACTTGGATAATCTCCCAGGGGGAATATGTTTTTTCCAGGAAGAAACTTGAGTATTTAATAACCCCCCCGGTAAGACGGAGATACTCGCCTTCTTGCTTGCAATCTAAAGTTACAGCCACTCTGCAAAAAAAAGTATTCGTGAAACGGCATCTCCCTCACCCCGGGGAATGGGCCCCTCCCTCACAGAGGCCCCAATTGCGCAATACCCCCCCCCCCCCAAAGACCACTGTGATCTCCGTCCAAAAAAAGGAAAATCCGTTTCACGAACACTTTTTGCAGAGTGGCTGTATGTAGCCGGTTAATTCAACGGTGGACGGCGAAAGTCTTGCTGCTTATTGTTTGTCTATTTGTTTACTGCTAGCTAACTTTTGGTGGATAATTATTCATTCATTCATTCGTTGTCCTTGTGTGTCTAATGTGGTGGGTGTGTGGATACTGTGTTCGGGAGGTGGGGCACTGGGAAGGCATAGATTCCAGTGTGTATGATACCGCTGAACAGGAAGGTAGTAATTTATGCGTGGTCGGTTCTCTGGATGGTTGTTATAGTTACTGGAACTGGGATCGTGGAAAAAGATAAAAAATATAATTGGTATGATACGGTTAACAGAAAACCAATGGCATAACATCATTCCAACTGACGGAAAACACAGTGATACACATAGTATCGAATCCAGCCACTCGAATACCTTCACCGGTATCCTACCAGTTTCCTTCCCAACCCAGAAACATCATCACCGAACAGAGAGAAACATATGTCCGAGTGTCTTCCCGAGTTTTCCATACTTATCCGCACTTTCTCTCTCCACTCTTCCGCTCTCGTTCCGGAACCTTCAACAATGCCGGACAACAATCCCCAAACTTCGATCACCACCAGTGATGTACCATCTCCCAACAACCTCCGGCAACTCACTAACAAGTCCCACCACTTGTCAAGTAGCCTCCGGGATGTTCCAACGATAGTGGGATTCTCGGATTGGAAGTGTGGAGGAGGGGGAGGAGGAGGAGGTGGTGGTGGCGGTAGGTTTTATGTGAATGGATACGTTTACAACCCCCATTTCCAGAGGCGGGGGTGCGAAATTTCCCGGGGGGAGGTACTAATACCGGACATATATGGCACTCGCACAGCTCACGAAATATCAAGAAAGAAAAAAAAAGAAAAAGAAACTATTTCTGCCGAGCTCATACATATCTTATCATAAGGGCGATGTTTTCCAAATTTTTTGAGTTCCTCTTCTTTTTTTATTTTAAGGCAAGGCTGAGCAGCATAGCAGGTTAGATACAATACTCTAAGCCAGTAAGAGGAGTGGAATAACTTTAACTTGTAAAGTTTGACTGAATGAGCGGTATAAAGCATTGAATCTGATTTCCGCCCTCGCTCGCTCCCGGGGAGCTGGGCGAAGCGGGAGAGAGATAATAACTCCCGCTGCTACTGTTCACAGCGGGAATTGAGAGCGAGTTGGTGATATTGCCTATGTATGGGGTGATTGTACTGTATTATTAATGGAAGTCTCTCCCCGGGGGGGGGATGCTAAGACGCCTGTTGGAGTATTGGATGGTTTAGATTTTTTGAAACTCGGCTAGCAACTCATACTGTGTGGCTACAGTATGAAAAAGTGTTGGGATTGAAGAT
Organism: Choiromyces venosus 120613-1; assembly: GCA_003788595.2. Taxonomy (NCBI): domain Eukaryota; kingdom Fungi; phylum Ascomycota; class Pezizomycetes; order Pezizales; family Tuberaceae; genus Choiromyces; species Choiromyces venosus. The sequence goes on along the minus strand of ML120485.1, from coordinate 83,531 downwards.
TTGCGAGAGGCTTTAATTTTGGGCAGGTTTTTGATTGGGTAAGGTGGGGTGGTGAGGATGGATGATCCGGAGGTGGGTTCAATGATGAAGCATATATAGTGTGGTTGGGTTAGGTTAGGTTAGTGGGTGATGTTTGGTTTGAAGGCGGTGCGTGGTGAGTGACACAGATTTTGGAAAGAAGGGAGTGCAAGTTAAGGACTTGTGAGGGACGGTAGATGGGATGTTTACTTGAGTTTTGTTAAGATATGGTAGGAGGATTCTTTTGTGGTTTTATCATCGTGCACGAGTTACTGGCGGGGTTCCTTCAAGATATGGCCGAGTTATGAAAAGACTGAAGGGGGAAGTCGGGAGAATGTTCCTTATAGCTTCTTTTGTTTTGTCTTTACTACGTTTTGGGTAGGAAGAGATCTCTGTGATCTATGGTGAGTAGGGAATTAGCTTTGGATTTTGGTGCTCTGATAGTGAATTACATGCGGAGGTATCCATAACGCATTTCCGGCTTTCCGCAGGCTGTATATTGCGACCAGACTATCATACTTCCTTTGGAAATTTCGCCAACAAATATCATCTCCAAATTTTAAGGGATTGTCAGTCAATTCATGAAATATCACTGTTGTTATTACACCAATCAGTGAACGTTAGAAATCCGGAAATCTACATCTATCCTATTAGAATGCTTCTGTCTATCCTAATTGTAGTTTTGTAGGCTGCTATCCCAATGGAGTTATAACGTTCAACCGGCCGGCTATCCCACACCAAAACAGCCCTTTTTTCCGAGACTCTCCTCTCATCATTGCCTGGGTATGAAATTGCAAAGGACCTTAGTAATCTTAAGAGGGGCTACAGTACTGTATTGCGACTTTAAAAACTCTTGACAATTTTTGCAAAGTTGAGGAAAAAAAAAAGATTCCTCCCGTCTCGGACACATCGAGTCAGGTGATAACCTAATCCAGTAAATATCTCTCGACTTTTTGTTGCCTTTCTTGATAAGCCATCCTTGATAAGCCATCGGTTTTTGGAGCCTAGAATGGTCTTTGGGACGGAGCTTTACCCAATGGGTGTTGGTTTTTTTCTTTTTATTAGTCAGTCGATGACTACATTTGTTTAAGACACGAAGGAGTATCAAGAGTTAAGACCCCTACTATACCGTGTTGTGAAATATGGTGGACTTCAGATTTTGCCCGGGGCGCCAGACAAAAGGTATAATACTAGTATCATTGTTCTGTGGTATCAACAATTTCTCAATTCAATCGTTCTTTTATATATCAACTTTGTTGGTTGTTTAATTTCATTTAAGGTCAAACCCCAGATTTTTTTTTTAGGGATGAGTACTTGTACTTGGCCATTTAAAAAGTCTCCGGACGCTTTGCATTTATTTGTACCTCTCTTGGCGCAAAAGCGTCCGGAGACTTTTTAAATTGCCAAGTAAACGGGGGGGGGATAGACATGGACTGGCTTTAGTGTTAGCAAAGAAAGGCCATTAGTCCGAGTTTTGTTTGTTTTAGTATGATACTTCCAGCAACAATATTGCAACTTTCATAAGCAGCGGAAAAGTTGGCGAGTTGAAGAAAAAGAAAACTGAGGTGCCTTAGACACTTTCCAACAGCTTGATGACGATATGTTGTTGGTTTTATCAGCAAACTGAGGCCTAGAGCTGTCCTGATTGTCGATGAATTCCCTAAAGGAGACTGCTTTTTTCTTTTTAACATGGCTCGATATATCTAAGACACCTCAGTTTTTTTTTTCTTCAACCCGCCCACTTTTGCACTACTTATGAAAGTCGCAATAGTTGATGTCCGGTTTTTTTTCATCTCTGCATCGGATCTTTTCAGCTCACGTTGGCCCATATCCGTGATTGACATTCATGGCGTCTGTGCACGGGCATTGGATGGTAGAATTGGCATGTGAGCTGGTCTTTTTTTTCTTTCTTTTTTTTTGTTTCCTTTTTATGTTGAGGTTTGGGTCACCTGGAGAATGGAGGATTATGACGACGGGAAGTGCAAAGAATTGCACTTGCTGGGGGTTCTTCCGGCATTTGGTCTGCCGGCATACGGTTATGCGGGTAAATACTTAGAAAAGTCTGGTTCATCACAATCGGTATAGGTCTTTCGTGGTGGGGAAATCTCCATATGTGAGGGTAGCTAACTTACCGTAAGAGAAATGAGAGTGCCATTGAGGCGCAAAATAAATTCAGGTGCTAAATTTCTGGTCTAACTATCCCATTTGACCCCTCGGAATCCTAAGCGGAGGAATTATATTTTGTTTGTTATTCATGATAAGGTAGGGATCCCATCGAAAGTATCTGTAAGGATCATAGGTCACTTTCAGGACAATGGCTTTATGCGCTTGGCGGTCACACAAGAATCCCAGCCAAGTATTCCACTCGCTTACATAAGTACAAGTAAGTACCCCCACGTATGTTGACAAGGCAAGGGCAACCCGAGCATCATATCCGCATGGACTGCTGGCTATGATAACCTACCATGGCAAGCCTTGCCCGCCGAAAGAATCGTGATCAATTAATTTATCCCGATGGTGCTAGCGAATAGAGGGCCGACAGGTGTGCATGCCCAATGTCGGATACCAGTGTGCCCAGGAGTTTAGTTGACAGAAAGCTTACTTTTGGTATTCTCTGAGGCGATTGGGCTGCTTTAGGTGGGGACGATATTTAAATTGTATGCTATGATACGTGCTTGCAGGCTTGCTACCGTGGTAGACTTCTGTGTTGGGTGAGGTATCCGACCGCACATTGCCTGTGCATGTACAGTACGGAAATGTACTCGTAATTGAACAACGTTTGTGAACATCACTGCTATTGCCTGACGCCCAGACCCGTGCAAAAAGCACAAATTTTTCTTGTATGCAATAGCAGTTGTGTTCACAAACGTCGTTCAATTACGAGTGCATTCCTACTTGGAACCATGACGCTGGAACTTGGACCAGGTGGCTACTCGTGTGGTTGAATTAACCGTGGCTCGAAAGCGAAATGCATTTCTTAGTTTCAACAAGGGCTCTTTAACTTGGACAGAAGGACCCGGTATGCAAGAGCTTTATGCTCCCCCCCACCTTCTGGTCCCACAAAATTCTAGTAGTAAATATGGCTTCTGTAGGATACTCATAAGTTTATGCACCCTATTTGTCTTCGTAATTGCGATCGAGTAATTGCGACCTGCTGTGGAGTTAGGCAGCTGCCACCGATGATGATGATGATGATGATGATAATAATGATGATATCCAGACTCTAGACTCCAGACCCTTCCAATGGGGGGCAGGAAACGTTAAATGTTGCGTGCATCCCGCGGGATTTGCCTGTGCAAACTCACGAATGTAGAATTTATGCATTTGAGGGTCTAATGAGTGAATAACGAGGCTCTCCCTACCTAAAAAATACACCATAACCCGGCTGTGTGGGATGTTGAAGACACGACGTATCACTCGAAGGTGTGGGTTAGGGTTTGTGCGGGGGTTGGTTTGCGCCGATTGGGGCGATTGGATGCAGACAAGACTTGGAGGGTCGTCAAGCCGTCGGGTGCCGAAATAACCCATTGTGGGAAGGAACACGCGCTAGCCTTTGAAATTCTCTTTTTTTTTTTTTTGCTTTCTTTTCTTCTGGTTCTTGAATTCCGATACTGGCCCCGTATATCAGGTATGAGCTCGGGCCCATCCGGTTGCCCGATGATATCCTTTCTTAACCATTGTCAGCCTTCGTGGGGTTGGGTTGGGTGCGGTGACGGTTTGTCAGAGAGTTCGATATAGTGGGGGTGCAGTGGGGGGGGGGTATATGCGGGATGTGGGGGGAATAAGGATTTTCCCGGTTTCTGCATGAGTCTTCGTGGTTTGCAAAGCATGGGGGGTTTTTTTTTTTTTGATGATCTGAGATGGGGTTTACAATACCAGTAATATGATGGACATTATTGGTGGTTTGAGCCTGCGGTACAGTGTTGCGGAATTAGGGCACAGCCTCACACTGGTTTTTTAGGAGGTTATGCAGTACTTGACCCTGAACCTGGGTTTGAGGTTCGAACTTAGGTTTTAGTTGTGTCATGGAGCAGACAGAAGTTGGTTGCATTATTCCGGATCGGGGTGGCCGGGTCGGGTACGGTACAAAATCTCCTTAGTTGCGTAGGGATATTAGAATGCTTCTGGACTCCCAATTGGGTTGTTGAAAGGAAAATTTTAATTTGGCCAAGACAGAGACACTACCGGTATTTCCTTAGGGGTATAGCCAGGAGGGTTGGGCTGGACAGATTTCTTTTTTTCTTCCTTTAGAACCAGAGTTTCTGAGATTCTTGAGAACACAGACCTATTTTTGCGTAGGTATTGCTAAAATAGGGATGCCCCTGGACCGTGCTGAACTTAAAAACTTCCTTTCAACAACCTAATTGGGACTCCAGAAACACTCTATTGTGGTGATAGGTCGAATTGGAGGATTGTACCCAACTGTACCTAACTCTCCGTTTTCTCCGCAGATACCATATGATTATCCACAGCCGATGACTTTGTGGGTCATGAGCAAAAAGGGATTTCATCCGCGACCTAAGAATTCAGGTGTATTTGTGCCCTCAGGCACAATCCTTGTATGCATGTACCCAATTGCAACACCAGCTCTAATTTTCATTGAATCCAGGTCTCGTACTTGCACAACTATTGCACTGGGGATTTCAGTTTCTGTACCCTGGAAGTAAACGTGGGTTTCATACATTCTCAGCCCGAGCGCCAGGAATTTTCAATATCTTCCGAGATGACTTTGTCTAAGCAGAAAAAACTAATGTGCAGTACAACACCATCTTAATTTCGTTTAGAAAGGTTTTTTGAGAGAAAGAGAGTTCGGTCGGTAGACCTGAACAGAGAATAGCTTCTCTAGACAATGTTATCGGGTTTACCTCAATCACAAAAAAAAAAAAAAGCTTGTTGATTATCCTCAGCCTCAAGAATCTTGAAAAATTTTTATCCCGACCAAAACTCACACTTAACCATTCTGGTCAATTCTTAAACCACAAAGGCGGATAAATATTTCGCGAAGCACGGCTCGAAACCTACACATACAGTATGATGTTCCGTCATGCTGATTAACCCAGCCTCCCAGGTTAATCGGCAATAATCAGCAATGCTTTTGTGACCTGTCAATGTTCACTTTAGCCCGGCATTTCACCCTCCACCGATCACGGGCCGAACGGCGCAAAAGCGAAACCAGTGGAAGAAGCTACCGGTATTCCATAGTACCGGTTAGGCTTAATACCGAGATGAAAAATGCCGGAGGCGGAGACTTCCGCTCTCCGATGCGTAGCCATAACCCGACCTCGAAACCAGCGTGTCTCCTACTGTATAGTACCTTAACCAAACCCACGAGAAGACTCCTGCTCTGGCTTCTGGGCGTGAGGCTATCCTCGTCTTCTTAGAAGCACAATTCAAACTCCAAATCAGTCATTGGGTCATATTAGCCCCCAGCATAACACGTTGACGTATGAATAAGCCTTCTTACACAAGAGTCCCGAAACCTCCCTATCGAAGCCCAAATCAGAGCGACTTTGCCGTTGTCTTGGTACTTGAGCATCCCGATATCTTACACAATACGAGGCTACCACCGCAATTCTGATAAAAGCAATTATCTTTATTCTCCGAATCACACGAATGACCATTGCTAGAGAGTAGGTAAAGTACAGCTCGTGCTCCGGCTTTCGGCGAGTAACCTGCAGGGAGTGCCAAAGGGCAGAACGAATGAGTACAGTACTCCGGCAATCCCATTCCTCGCTGCTCAGGGAACGGCGCACGGCGCGCGGCGTATTCCGCGTATATGTTTATGCTCCGAGGTTGGTGCCAAACGACAGCACATTAGGAACCTCCCGCTCGACGTTGACTATCGAAACTGCCCTACGAGTGAGGTAATCTACCATCAATTGTGAGGCGGTAGTTGTATATCGTAATCCATAGGACAATACAGATCCGCGTGAGTGTCTCATATCTGAGCACATGACAGACAAGACGGCTTGAGATCGAGGCTCCCAAAAGCAGGGACATTGCTGAAAACGGACCAATCAAAAATTGTACCGCAATCTCGCCTCATCACGGAGAAATGGAACACACGAGCAACGTGACGATGGGGTTAGCCCTCTGCGCTGAATTGTGGAGGCCCCGGAGCCGACGTTCTTGAGCACTGGAAAATCATTCCGATGCGAACCTCGATCGTCAGTGACGTTTTGTTACAAGCACGGAAGCGTCAGAGTTCAGCCGGGGCCCCGATCTTGTTGGTTAGTTTTGCTCGTGACATGGGGTGGGGGGGTGAGCGGGTATCGGAGACTAACCAAAATAAAAGTATAGGGGATAGAAGGCTGTTTCCAGCTGTGCCACTGACATTAGAGCGGGAGAATGTTGATTGTTTAGACTGAACTTGTTGGATGGCATGGCCGGAGGGTGTTGCCAGAGGCGCAACCTCAAACGCCGAGTGACTGGTTGTGTATACGGGACTTGCCATTTAGCTACGATGTTAACTGTATAATGCAAGGTTTGACAATGTCGGGAGTAGGGTGCAGAGGAGGAGGAGCAGGGGTAGCTTTTGGCATCGGTTTTGTCCCCAATGTCAACCAGACACCCAGCCTCAAAACATAACCGATCCAAAGAGGCAAGCATTCCTTGAGGGCAGCAGATCCCCGCCTCCTGGTAGTTAGTTGCCGCAAGCCCCATGCTGATCCTTTCCACCGTTTTTGCGCCCAGTAGTGCATTCCTTTTGCCCGGCCGATCCCCAAGCCATCTAAAAAGCCTTCGCAGTAACGTTGCATAGACCATGTTGACCCAGGCAAGAAGTGGTATGATGTTATTAGCCAGTCCGAGTATAACACGACTTATTGGATGTGAAGAATCTGGCTAGCCTTGCTGTGTGAAAGTATTGAAACAAAGAAAGGTAAGCCTCGTGGCTGCAGCTTGTATGCATGTTTGTGCAGGGAAGGCAAGTTGGTTCCCTTGGAATATAGTTTACTACAGGATGGAACACGATATGTTTAGTCAGTCACCGTCACTGTCAGTGGGGGTTGGAGCTTACTACTTGCTTCGGAGTACCGATGGTATTAAAACATGCACATCAAGTAGACTACCAGAAAGTAATAATTGAACAATTTTAAAAGGTTGCCAAGATCGGCTGCCACTCTATGTCAGAACTCACTTTCGACATTGGTGATAAATTAAATTAGTTTGATAATATGCTTTGGCACGCGCTTGGCTTGGTTTGGACTCGTTTATGCATTTTACATGGGCAAACACATATATCTAGGCGGAACTATTCCGCCAACGTGCATAATTGCCCCGAGTGAGGCCCTGTGACCATTTCAGCCTTCGTTTTCCCCATTTCTGCCTTGTAACTGAGTAAAATTTCTGGTTTTCGTGCGACATTAGCATCCCCTAGAACCACCACATTACCATGCACGTCAATGACAGGGCTTGAAGAAAGACTATGGATTCCTGGGCTTGTATGGGGGCCGGGCAGTTTCGTCGCCAATTGCTGCATTGTTTTTTTCTTTTTGTGGTCCCATGATCCAATTTTAGCCCTAAAATAAAGACTTTGACTTACCTTATATTACCTTTGGTATATATCATATACTGGTATACCCACCGGTCTCACTATAGATGTGTTGTCTATTGTGAGACGTCCCTACTTTATCTTGGGTTTTGTAGGCCATTGTTTTTTGAGGTTCCACAGTGATCCGTTTTTTCAGGTATGTTTTCCCACCAAGAGTGTAGGGGTCTGGATATAACGGGTTAATATACTAATATGACAGTTTACTCGCTTAACAAAAGAGAAAAACATTATCTACACTAACCTTACGCCTTCAAAAATTTCAAAAAAAAAGATAATGGTTCGCCCTGCGAGCTTTATTAGGGCTCGGACCCTTTCTGAGTGAAGCAATAGTGTAAAATTCCTGGCATGTAAGTCTCTGTCTCCTTGTTTAGCAGCACCGCTGCGACTGAGAATGATAATTAACATGTAGTTAATTATCAGGGGAACTCTTACTATGTCTTATCGCAGTTTGTATACCCAAAAGTCTTCTTGAGAGGTCCCAGGTCAAGTTTTATCATAGACTAATGGTGCTGATGTTACTCAACGAGAGTATCAAGGCGCGGTTCTCAGGGATACCGGTAGAACTTAAGTTAATTAGTTTTCTAAGGTTGCGGGATCAGGAGAATTATTTTACGGCTGCAGCGCTATCAACTCACGTCTGATTAATTAGGGGAATAACTTAAGCCAATACTGTGAAGGAAATCTAGATGGTTGACTGTATTTGTTTAGGGGGCTGACAGAGTACAACGTGTCCCCCCCCCCCGGGGCCCCCGAGACCCTTTGATCGGGAAGCTATTCAATATTCATTCGGGGGTTTTCTGCGAACCGAAAAGGCTGTTACCCGCCGGCGACCTCACATTTCTCATATAATATGATATATTTTGTTAGTCTAGTTTTAAAACGGGCCTGTTTAATGATTGCCTGTTTTCATAATCATTTCGCCGTAAGTAGAACATGTTCTACTTCTGGTAAAGAGCAGGATAGAGCCGTTACCCTACCCCTCTTCTTCAGCCCTGTACATGGGAAAATCAATTTAACACAGATCTTCATCAACGAGATTCAACACCTACTTCCAATATTGAGTTTTCTTTTTTTCTGCCGTTTACATGTTTTCAAATACCCTCCGTAATAACTCCATAGACCAAATCAAGAAAGAAAAGTGAAAGAGGAGGCCAGAAAATGCAATGAAAAATGAAGTGAAAACGACAATCTTCTCCCCCAGCCATGTAAGAACTATGACTTTTGATCAGTACTACGAATTACAGGACAAGTTACTCGTAGTAATCTAAAATACGAAGGGGTGAGCACGCGACGTGTATCCCGCAAGGCCCGTACCCTTTTTCGCCGCAAAATTCCCCAGTGACCGGGCAACGGACTTGTCCCTCGTATTTCTCCCCGCTGCCACTATATCGAAGATCATCTCGGGTACGACGGAGCGCAGCGGACTGGCGCATACCCTCCGCGATCCTGTTCTGCCGTCCGACGCTGTCAAAATTACCAATGGTATGCGCCCACTGCTGGACTCGTTCGGTATTCCTCCCGGGTCGCGCTTCTTCTGTGTAGGACACGGTGACTGTTAGTTGGGATGACATTTACGCCGCAAGACAGTAATTGTGGAAGACAGAACGAGGTATTATTCACCTTGCACTGGCTCTTGTGCTTGGGAAACAACCGAGTGATTTCCCGCTGGTCCACGAGGAGTGGTATTGTTGGAGGTGACAGCGATGATATTTAATCCCTGGGGAGCGGATTTGGGCGTGACAGTAGCCGCTGACTGACGCTGATTGATCCTCGTCATTTTGAAAAAAAAAAATCGGTGTTTTCGTGTGGGAAAGTAGATGATATTCCTCTTTGTCTATCTGACAATGTAGTGAAAGACAGGTGGTAATCTATCAATTAGATACCAAGAAAGTAGCAAAAGAGGTAAAAATAGAAGAAGGGATAGTAGAAGAAGGGAAATAAGGAAGGTGGAGAAAAGACGATTGCCGGTTTGTTTGAAGAAGCAGCATCAAAAAGTCGAGAAGGAGGAGATATTGGCCTATTTAACACCTAGCACACCTAGCGGTATTGTCTGGGGCTTCTCACAAAATTCTGCTTCTGTGCGGCTTCTCAGAGTGGGTATTATTGTGGGAGAAGCACGCTTTTCGCACTCAGCCATCCTTTGAGCAAGCAAGGTTTGAACAAACGAAATAAGTGGACGAGGACTAGAGCGAGTTTCCCGTTACGGTTTTACTTCGGCAGTCTTGGCTTGTAACTTGAGGTGTACATCAGGCCAATACCGTAATTCAAATGAATGATTGAAGAGAGAAGCGTGTGATATGTCTCGCCCTTATTACGTGACTGATGCAACCTCCACTGAGTCCACTCTCCCTCTGCCCCAAGGTCACGGGAACCCATAAAGATAATATTGCTGGCTGAGTACATGGAGGGACATGCATCACTTCAGTAGGGCGGAAACTATTGGAGAAAACCCCTGTTATCATCCAAAGGCTGTAGTCGGGAATCATGAAAAATCACGATTCTTACCAACAGTACTGTACATGGAAGCATGAAACGAACAACCCCGAACCGCCCTCCCAGACCATTGATACTGCAGGCTCAATGAATTCCATCCACTCAATACATTGCACCCTCTCATAGTTGATGCGCAAGCTGCTGACAATAATTAAATTATCGAGTCGATTAACCCCCCCACGTCAAGAACGCACGCGGTTTCCGGGCAGATTGTGCTTGAAGTTAGTCAACCCCCACCATGACCACTTCGATGGGGTGTGGGTTAGGAGATGTAACAGCAGCAACGGAGCCCATGGCGAACCGATCATTGAGTGTGCACTCGAAGCGCTTCATTCCACAGCACTATCGTAACATGCTCACCCCCGGCCCGCAGTCTCGCAAATGAGAGCCGTATCGTGGAATGCCAAGATAACTGTCCTCTTTTTTTTCTTCCCATGGATGCCTCAACTCTCGATCCCCCAGTGTCGGCCGCAAGGGTTGGTAAGGCAGTATAGCGTTATAACATGAAAAAAATTCCCTCGTTATACGATGCGACAAAAAAAGGAGAATTTTAGTTATCGAATCTTGAGCATTACACCGTGTATCATTTCACAACTCCAGATCTTCTGTACTCGCTCCTTCTCTATTCACTGCCACAAAGACTGGAAAGAAAGGAACCCTTCAGGCAACAGGTGCGATGCCGGTACAACAGAAGAAAAAAATAAATAAACAAGACCTTTTTTTTCCCTTCCATTTCTTTCTTTATTCCTTTTTTTCCCCTCTCCCCTTGCCATTGATAGTAGAGGGGAAATGTGAAATGTAATGAAAAATAAAAAAAAGACTCATTGCCCAAACCCCCAACCTAGGAACCTGTATGTGATGGAACAACATAAACCAGTTTACTCAGGTCTGATTTGGACTGAATTATCTTTCTCTCGAAGGTACGGTATCGCTATTAGAAGGACTTCCTCATTTCAGCCCTATCAACTTTCACGACTTTTGACACAATGTCTCATAACATTTGGGGGGGGAGAGGGTGGTAGTGGGGGTACAACCGAAGCGAAGGAAGAAAAACGAAAGAAAAGAAAAAACTCACATTTGCCTGTCCTTAGGCATTCTCATTTCTCGAATAGAAGGAGTTGGCCAACCCCAAATACCAGTTATTCAGTAGTCCATGGAAAGAGCCATGCACTACAAGTCTCGTATTGCGGGATTACTGCTTCAAATTCCCTCTTTCAATTGGTGGAAAACAGCTCCCCCCCCACACTTGTACCAAGTAACCACACATCCCACAAATAGGGTCCACGACATAAGCTTGTCTTGACGATCTACAAAGTATCCGTTGAAAACCAACCCACGGCTGCACATCCCCAACGGATAAACCCCAAACTCTCTACCCCCACAACAATCCTAACGGCGGTTTTGGGATGGAGTGTTGGTTGTAACTCATACTGCATGAAGCACTGCGGCGGCGCGGTTTTTAATGCGGGGCAGGCTAATTGAATTTGTACCTGTTTGAAGGATTCGGTGCCTGGATCCAGGTGGTTCTCGAACGATGGGTCCTTGGGTACTTTAGTATAGTGTAACATTAATTGCACTTGGTGGCCAACTCACGACTTCCCCGCATTGCAACTCGCGCCGCACCCTTGCACCGAGCAGATCAGCTCTGCCGGAAAATCATCAGTGGCAGGAAATTCCCGCACACCGAGATACCTAAAGCATGTCAATGGAGTCCCGTCTGTGACCACCTACAAGGTTGACAAAAACGAAGACCACCTAGATCGCCCGTGACGCATAAGCAAAGAGACAATCGACGCAGTTACGAGCGAACATAAAGACGACGATTGCTCGTTACCAGTAAATGTCCGGACGTCTTCGCCCGTGACGCATAAGCAAAGCGACAATCAACGGAGTTACGAGCGAACATCAAGACGACGATTGCTCGTTACCACTATATGTTCGGGGGTTCGTCAAGGGACCGCCATCTCGAAAATGATTCAACGACAAATGATAACTTTCCTCCTCCCTGTCCTCTCTTCGCAAGAAGTAACCGCACCGAAAAACGATGAAAACGCCGCGTCCGTGACAGGGGAAGGGGGAATCGAGGAGAAAAACAAAAGATATTTTTATTGTTTTTGGCGTCGTCGTCAGAATAATGGGAAAATCTACGGGGACTGGTCGCGTTGTCTGCTTAGGATAACACCAATCCAATCCATGTGAGCAAGGGACTAGGTTCATTCCTTTCCCCAGGACACGATTTCCAGGCTTCGGAAATCGTTCCCGCTTGCACAGCAAGTCATGGGCCAGGTTTTCTAACCCAATAGTTAGCACACGGCTCTCCCGATTCATCGGTTACTCGATTGCTTAAGAAGAATAGGCAGGCTCACCGGAAGATAATCTTTGTATAAATGTAAGTCGTTCTCCGCTTTTCCACAATTGGGCTCGCCAATTGGGAATGTGTGGAGAGAGAGAGAGAAGACGGACGGCTCCCGATCAGAACTCGCGTTGCGCATGCTGTCGCCTAACAGTCACTCAGGCAGGGGACGGAAATAGAAGCGCGCGAATTGAACATCTCTCCCCCGATAAGTCGATAAAGTTTGTACGTTCGAGAAAATTGTTGGAAAGGGAGTGAAAAAACAGCTCGAATCGCAAAATTCTTAAAAGCAACTTGGGAAGGAAGTCATTGTATCTTCCCTTTTTTTTTTTTTTTTTTTCATTCTTTGCGAATTTATTTTCTCCCGATTGCATTACCACACACCAAGTAATCCGCGGGAGATCGGGAGACTCGTTTTTCCTTGTTATTCCATAATTGATGCAGGAATAAATAGGAGGAGGGATGATATGCTTCTGTGGTGTGTGTGCGTGCCGAAGTCCATTCTAGTTTTAATAAGATTACCCAGACCTCGTACGTCCTTCGTTGGCCCTCCTAGGCTTTGGAAGCTTAGATACCTTCGTGGAGGAGGTATCGAGCTACCTGGTTACCGCTAATCGGCCTCGTCTTAGCTCGCCTTGTTGCAAACATCTCTGGTGGAAAATCATCGTGAGAACCGCCAGGTGTTCGTCTAGGTATCGGCGATCAATGGTTGTAGTGGTCAGAGGTTAACAAGAGGATTGTCGGTAAGGTTTTGTCTGTTAAGTTGAGGCTGATGAGTTAGAATTGGGGATCCCAGTAGACGGAAGAAAAGTGGGAAAAAATCACTTACTGAGTCGAAGGGTTGAGTGAGGCACAGTGGCATCGTGCCCAACTGGTTTAATCCCATTCAAAAGAGAAAGTTTTTGAATGAGGATTTCCCGTCCACGATTGCAGCAACATGATTATTGTTTGATGGCTCCTGTTGGTTGTTGTTGGAAACCATCCTTTCAAACTTGGTCAGATTTGCTTTCCTAAGCTCTCTTGGACAGATAAGTGGTACCTACACTATTGAGAATTAAATACACCACCACCTCTTCTTGTTCTCCTCCTCTTGCTCCTCCTCTTTCTCTTTCCCTCTGTCTCCTTTCTCCTCTCTCTCTCTCTCTCTCTTTCTTTCTTTCTTTCTGTCTTTCTCTCTCTCCCCCTTCTCCCACCCTCCTTTCGAACTGAGCACGCCCCTAAACAGCCTGTGGATTCTAAACGGACAAGGACTGGCGGGCAGGCCCCCGTGGATACTTGGAAGTGATCTGTTGGTTAAGCAGATAACGTGGACAGTCACGGTGGGACAGGGTGTGTGCGTTCTAGGGCTTTATCTGGCTGCTGCCACCATTTAAGAAAAAAAAGTTAACGCTGTCAATTATTGCGAATACGGCTACGGCGTGCGGTATCTCAACTTTCACCAAAGTCGCCGCCAACAGTAAAATGAGGAAACGGAAAAACAAAACAAAACAAGACAAAAAAAAAAAGAATGAACTAGCATAGGAAAGAGAATGATTTATAATCGATGGAGGAATGGGAATGGAAATTCCGATTGTGATCGTGGGAATAAAAATTTTTCAAATCACCACGTGTCACTGGTGAACTGTCTGTTGTTGGCCTTGCAGGAACGGAAGCATCGAAATTTTCGCATCTGCCACCGAGCACCCATAAGTGGTGGAGTTGAGCTTCGGAAAATCTGAGGTTCAACTGTTTGTTTTGCTTTTTACCGAGAATTAACAGGGACATCCCGGCTTGTTATTGAGCTACAATTAACCTCAACTCTTTCTCAATCAGCCATCTTGCCGAGTTATCCATTCCTTCTCTACCTCTTGTACTAGCAAAAACGCTCATAACATGTTATGCGATGTCTCCTTCCGAAAAGATAGCTTCGATAGTTGCTGTTATAAGTGACCTTCTTTGTTGGCGATGGGTTTTACAAGTACTGTATTCCTTTCGTAAGAGTGGGATTAGAGCTAAGGGCAACCGAACCAACGAGAGAGCAAGAAGACCCCTAAATCGCCACACTTTAAGCAAAAGTCGAAAAGCGATTGGACAGACCCTCCGCAAGCACGAATCCGACTTTTTGCGAAAGAATACGGTAGGAATTATTCCGCCAATGTTTCGTGGATCGTTTCCCACGAGAGGGACAGCCCGCCATTGGCCCACATGGAAACATCTCGGTGTTAATCTGCTACTGTACCAGGTGCGAGGTGATGTAAAGTAGGGAGAAAATCAAAGCCAAATTGCACTCTGGTATCGGTAGTTGGGCTTGTCTGTAGTGAGTGTCCGTTTGGGGTAGAAGGGTACCCCCACAGGAGTTCCTACGACCCGGGAAGCTTTTTGGAATCTGTAGTTCCAGTACATTGATTGGCTGGTTTTCGTTCGGCGTACATTGGGGGGTAATTAGTACTAGTACTAAATGCAAGGTCTCGGTTTTCTTCCTTGCTAAAGACTTGAGAAAAGTGGCTCCTCACTGAGTGAATAGTTATCGATATTCAGGTGACTTTGTGTTCTCATACTAGTACCGGTAGTCAATGTTAAGCTTATATCATCGTATCATAGTAAATTAGTTACCCCACGTGCACGTGGGGGAGTTCATCCAACCCACTCGACTACATTGGAATGCTCAATCCTAGTAATGCATTCGAAATCAAAAAAGGGGGGGAGATGGCATTGAACCTCCGACGCTCTCCCGTGGTAAAAGCATAGAATGTTACCAGTGTTCCCAAATACACAGGCGGGGAATACAATACAGTCTCCGATGGGGTCGTGACGAAGAGGGATCAGTGACAGGTATTTTTTTTTTTTGTTACCCTACTTTGACGAACTCACTTTGTTGCCAAATACCCCTATTCGTCACCGGCTGATATTCGTCACGACCCCATCGGAGACTGTATACGGGCAAACCTCCATCAACAGACGGGAAATCAGGTGGGCGGGGAGAGGAGCTGGCGATACCAAGTAATACCAAAAATTCTCAGGATCCCGAAAGCAAAAGTTGGATAGAACTCTGGCGTAGACCTACAGTACCCAACAGAAATCAGCACTTCCCCTGTTGTAGACAGATTATTACCTTGGTTGAATCATGAACTATCACATTCTCAACCTTCATTCGTCTCTTTGTTCATCAAAATCAACTAAATAGTAGTGCTGCGCGCCTCCTTGGCTAGAATAGTAAGACCCTACTGTACTAATTGCGCCTATCATCGCCTACCGCGGAAGTCTGATGGAAAGCAACTAGGCCAGGTAAGCGATGTTACAACTATGTAACGCCGTCGAGACCCTGTGCGGTATGCTGGTAGTACCATGCATAGTCTCTCGCAATGCCCTCCGTATGAACCCGATAAAGGCAGATAAGAACCATGCGACTCGAGTACAACTTCTCCGAGCCTCCATCCGATTCTCAGGGCTTTGTGAATCAGGTCTGTACAATATGTCATTGCCTTTTATCTGCCCGTCTAATTGCGCTGGCTTGTTTTCAACCATTCTATCTGCCCACCGGGCTTTTACTCCAACACATGATAACTCTAGGATAATGATTGACTACCACGGCCGCGAGTGACGCACCCTGACCACATTTGTTCTTGCCTCGTACGGCGTAATGGCGAGGTATTAAAGGACTAGGCTTTTCATGACTCGTGGAATGTAAGGCCATGTATTCCCAAGGCCTCTGAGAGCCGTCGAGACTTCGCCTTACTATAATGTTGGATGTGTAGATCATTTCTACATGACTAGAATAGGGTGCACTACCACTCCCGAGTACCCGGGTCGCCGTCAGCTTAGATCACTGTGCAGTGCGCGACAAAAGGGTTTGCCGCCTCAACTCTCCTGAAACAAGCTTTTGGGTGTATCGATGATGTGCAGTATTCAACCTCACCAATTGGTTGGAGGATTACTTAGGGCTTAGCGCGAGCCAGCTAGACCCTAACCGATTCGCCCTAGTGCGGGTGGCACCCGTGTTCCCTCTGTACAGTAAGCCCCATCGCCCTTTCTTGGTTAAAGACGAGGAGGAGGGGCAGCAGTTCACGGGACGGTATCATCTAGTACACTCACACCCCGCTGTCCCGGATCTCGATAATCCGGATACCTCGCTGTCCCGTATGAATATCTGTGAAATCTAAATTTTTTTACACCAAAACCCGACCTGTTGTCCCGGATCACCGGCTGTACCGGACAGATTCTTTGGATTTTGGCCATCCGGGATAGCGGGGTGCGAGTGTACGGTACAGTACCCTATTTACTCTTGCCATTCGCCATCTCCGCCAGGCCTCAGATCGCAGCATTTGCCCACCAATAGGTTTTAGTTTGGCAAGTTTACAGAATTACGAAAACCAGTTAATGAGCGTCTAAATAACTCATGCTATACTGTGAGGGGAAAGTACTAATTCTTCTCGGGAGCATCCGTCTCTGAATCCGGAGATCAGAGGCCTTGCGGAGATGGCGAATGGCAAGAGTAAATACGGTACTCTACACTATTTCCAGTATTTCTATCATATCATACGCGAATGAGACCAACATAAGAAAGAAGAGGCTTGAGCCCGAGCAAAAAGCCCCATTTTTCCAGAATCCCATGGTGAGGACCACCCCGTGTTTGGAATACCTCTATTCATTCGACGCTGTCCCGGCCGTCCGATCCGGAGTTTTAATCAATCTCTTGTCTTTGTTTCCCCACGCGCTCCGTCTACGGTGGGTTGAGTCCCTGAAATGCTGCTTCTTCGATCAGAGTGGTGGTAAAAAAGGAAATCCTTAGCATCATAAGTGGTTGAAAAGGAAATAAAATATAGGATTCAAGCTAAAAATTTAAATCGCCTAGCGTGCCCGTGCTGAAGGGGCTTTGTTGCACAACGGGCGGGCTTGCAGCGCCAATCCCGCAAATCAGAGGCGTTTGGATCCGCACGTGGGGAAATGCCATCCACCAAAGCCTTGCTGGTCAATTCCGCACGTTGCCTTTGCTCGTCCCATTTTTTTTTTCCCATACCGCCCTTCGGGAACGGGCATGGCATGGACTTTGCTACTGTAATCGAGCACACTTCACATGTGGGGGGAAGAAGAGCATCAAGGCGGGGCGGGGGCACAGTAAGGTGGGTGAATGGATGGACCAGAAAGAGTCAGATGTCAGACGGGAACTTACTTATTCAATCAGTGGGAATCATCATCTATGACTTATATTGATAATTCCAGCCCTCCGCAGCATTTCAAACTTCGAAAAATTTGATTTTCACCATCTTATCAAACTTCTCGTCCTTTCCACCACCCTCACCACCATTATCCCTTCCCCTTGTAAAATCAGGTTTGAAGAAAAGAAAGCTGGTTTTACGTATTCCACGTTTTATCCTTGCTCTCTGCATACTTGCTACTGTGCACATCAAAATAACCTGCCTACCTGGTCCTTCAACCCGCCACCCATCAACGGATAATTGAACAGATCTAGGAAGACAACCTCACTCTCAACGGGTCATGGCCCACCTAGTGTATAAAAAGCCCCTGCAAAGCGAATCCCACCGTGAAGACTACAAAGCCCTCAGGAAGGCAAAGGACGCAGGCCAAATCGATCCTGAATCCTACAAGTCTGCCAAAAAGAACCTACTCGCCGAGGCCGAAGATTACACCGTGACCACCGGCGGATTGGCCTCCTCCCGAAACTCTCTCAGGCGAACATTGACAAATACCAGCACTTCTCCACCTGCTTCGATCTCGACTTCTGCCTCTTCCGAGTCTCCCACCAAGGAATGGCCCAGGAAGGGGAGTATATTGGAGAGGAATGATGTGAGTAGGCTAGTTTTCAAGCCGGAACATCGCAGCCATGAGGCTCGCGAAGCGGCGAAGGAGGAACGGAAATTAAGGAAGGCTTTGGAAACTGAAAGAGCGGCGAGGGCAGAATCGTTCAAACACATTTCCGGAACGGAGGGTCCATCTTCGCCGGTGGATCCAAGGGCGTCTAGGACTATTAGTATTTCTAGCTCCTCGGGAAGCTCAAACAAGTCTTTGGCACCAAAGCTTGGAATAGGGTTTAGGTTTTTTGGACGGAAGGCGCCCCCAGTGGGCTTAGAAGCTCCGAGACTGGAGGAGACGTACGTGGAGGATGACTTGTTTGCCTCTAAGAGGAGACGAGCTGGTTCGTTGGGGACTATTGTATCGGAGAAATCTGGACTAAGTTCGGGGAGGGGCAATGCGGGGGGTCGGGCAATTGGGGAGGATCAGAGGTACTTGAGGACTGTGGCGGATTATATCCTTGTTGGAAAGCCTTCTCCAACACACCCAAGATCGCATAACAGTTCAAGGTCCGGAACAGTATCTCGCCGCCATTCATTCGCAAGTCAACATGAACGTCCCAGCTTCTCCTCGGTAAGACCCGACTCCTCCGCTAGTCAGCCAACCCGTCCACCTGGAGGTATCATATTCACGGAAGATGGAAGATTGCGTTTCCGGAATCAAAGCGCCGGAGAGCCGGAGGAGGTTTCGAAACCGCCATTATCTGCTGCGCTATTGAATCAATTCACTCAGTTTCTCGTCACTTTCTCAAACACATCTCGGCTCTTCACTTTCGCCAAGTACGGCACCGTCCGGCGCGGGTCAATGTCGATGCACTCTCGTTCAGCTATAGATTATGACGCGGAGGATAGTGAGACGGATGACTTTTTCATGAACTCTGATGAATCCTTTGTCCATTTGAGAGGAATCCTGGAACGGAGGACCTGGTTTTTGAGCGCGATGAAGTGGTTATCTTTCGAAAGGGTATTATTTTCGCCGGCACACCACTTGATGACTATCGATAATGGGTGCACAATACTAGACCTTGACGGCGGGGGAATAGGTACCCTCCCCTCCTCTCTTCCTCCCGTTCGCGCCTCTCATAATTCTTTATAGCTAACTGATCAAAGCGAATTGGTCATGGCACCTCTCCCTAACGTACCCCGCCTCCAATATCCACAGCCTCCTCCTCCCCACAAGCCCCCGATCCCCACCGACAACCACCCACCCCCCGAACCTAACCCTCATAACGGCTCCAACCCTAACCGCCCTTACCACTATCCCGTCCGCCAGCTTCGACGTAATAGTATCCCACTTCCTTCCACGCATCTTCCTATCCACATCGGCAAGCACTCCCCACGACCAGCAAATATTACAAATCCTTCACGAACTCCACCGCGTACTAAAGCCCAGTGGGTATCTAGAACTTACCATTGTCGATCCGTTATTGAACAACATGGGCCCATTAACCTCGGCTTACATCGCGAATCACATTCTCCCGGCTAGCACTGTAACCCAAGGAGTGATTAAGCCGTCAAAGGGTATATTGAAAGCGCTCAAGAGTATGGGACCAACGGAAGGGGGTATGTGGACGGAGGTTAAGACTTGCGATATGTGGATGCCTACAACTAGCATTGGAGATGAACTATCGACGGTGACGAGTCGAGTTGGGAGGTTTTTGTACGATGAGTTATATCTCACCACAGATGGAGGTGCGGTGCTACCGGAGGGGGTGGTGGAGGCTAAAGACGGGGGAATGTGGGCTGATGCAGGCATTGTGGAGGAGTGCGGGAGAGAGAATACTGCGTTCAAGTGGGCCAAATGTTACGCTAGGAAAGCTTAAAGAAGGGCGCGGCAGAGAGGGACACATTCTTTTTCATTCTCATTTTCATCTAGGCTTTTGCGCGGGGGTGCCGGAGTTGGGTGTTGCGTTTTTCATATCTGGGAGAAAGGCGGTCTTTTTTTTTTTTTGTAGGATTAGGGTTTTGGCATCAGAATAGGATATTTGTTATTCCGTTTGCAGTGTAGGATGGAGGGGAGAAACCGAACCATGCTTTTCGCCCACACTATGAACCTTCTACGAACCGGTGGAAAGCTTGATTTAACTTACGATTATATTGCACATTTTCGACAATAGTCCATCACATCACCCATTGTGTCTACCAAGTGCCCTGGCCAATCGGAAGACTTCCTCCTCCCTTCTTCCCAAATTTAGAGAACATCAAACATTAACCATCACTCGAACACTTGTTCCATCTGCGACCACCGATCTCCATCAACGAGTGATTTTTTTTCGTTCGGCAACTCCCGGGGCTTCCTTGTAAGCTCAGATGCACATCTGTACGATTACCGTACTTTTGCAACCACACCAATCTCGACCAGTTAGCACTCATACTGTATTTCAAACACAAAAATCTTTCGACAGGGAAGAGTGGGGGGGTGGGGGGGATATAAAATAGATATCAATAATATCGAAAATAATCTGAGCGAAAACTTACCTATTATGAAAAGCCAAGTTAGAGCATAATAAGAGTAAGAACAGATTAAAAAAAAAAAAGAAAAAAAGAAAACGGGGACACGTACTTATAGCTAATTGATACAGGCAAAGGGAAGCCGGCGACTGTTTTTTCATCGATTGAATCCTGGAAGAGGCATTGATGGCATACCAGGATTATGACAGTTCCGTTAAGGTTCCATGAAAAAGAATGAAAAAAAGAAAAGAAGAGATACCTACCATAGTCAACGACGCAGCATAAAAGACAGCTACCTGAGTTAACATTTCTTCCTTCAACCCTGGTGCAACAAGGCTGTGTTATCTCGGATTACCTATAAACCAGAAAAAAATAGCTCAAAAAATAATTTGTAGAACGATGACAATGACGCAGAAGTAATATTAATATACCTCTGGGGTTACGGAAATCTTTTTGAAATTATTAGTTGATCGAAAAAGCATTTGGACTGTGATGAAGTGGGAAAATTGTTTTTTTTTTTTTTTTTTGTGGAGACTTGATTATTGGGACACAAGGGCTGTAAATGAAGGGGGTTGAACTATAGTGAGGTCGAGAAGTTTTGGGGTACAGCGTTTCCCTAGTCGCAGGCACTCGGCATACCCAGCACTCACTAAAAGTGCCTGGACAAAAAACATTGGTGAAATTGATGAATAAGCAAGCACTTTTCATAAATCAACCATGTTGACCTCAGGCTCATTGAATTTTCATCACCTCATCAACCATGGTACCTAAAATATCCCTTCTGACAGCTTAACTGAGTTGTGAAGGGCATAATAATTGCTTTTTTTTTTCATCTTTTTCAGAAAATTTCTATTGTTTCTCGGATAGTAGGACATCTCTAATTAATAGTTCAAAATCTTCTTGCTTAAGCCTCCAGAAGGGTAAAATAAATAGCCATCCTCATTCTGGCAAACTACCCCTACTGTCTTAACAGGTAAAAAGAGCAATAGTATTCCCTAATCTGTGTCCAGATTTTCCAGCTTTTTAGCATAGTTAATGATATTAGGTTAACCTTAGATCTTTATCAAAGGTAGTATGACTGAGAAGTTCTTGTTATGACCTGACCAGTAGAAAACATCTCGACAATTACCATACTTGAATCTTTACAAATCTCAGAATATTCTAGAGAACTAAAAGGCAACAAATACAGATAAAGGGATAAGGGGCAGGACTTTATAGGAACTTGGCTTGATAGTAGTTATAGTATAAATTTATGCTCCATATTTTAGTCAATGCTATCAACTAAGTTTTGCAAGTAAAAAGAAAAAACATAAAGAACATCAATACATTCTTGCAAAGAAGTTCTTGAAATGTAGAATGGTAGGTATGATTACTACTGTAATAACTTATAATAAAGATTATTAGCCTAAAGTGAATATAACAGGTACAGATACTGCATATACTATCTTTTTTTATGTTTATCATTTGATATGTTATTTGTTTTATGTTTAGTTTCATGATATATTATTTGATACTATCTTTGTTTTTTATTCAAGTTGTTTGATACAATATTTGTTTTATGTTTGGTTTCAAGAAGTATTGTTTGATATTATCTTTATTTTGTATTTATTATTTGATATATTGTTAGTTTCAAAGACATATCACTTGATATGATCTTTATATTCAAATTTTTATTATACTGCACAAAGTGGATAATTATATTATTTATAGAGCCTATTGAGTCCAGTATTTGGAACAGCACACTTTGGCAGACAGTTTTTTCTTAAATATACTTGGTTGAATAGCTACTCCTTTAATTTCTCACTTTAAACCTTAACCAAATACTTACCTCATGGACTTAAAGTTTGAAATAAAGATCTTAGTTATCTCACCTCCCAAGATCTCCTTTAGATATTACTGTACTTAGTATTACTGGTTAGTACCTATTAGTTCATCTATTATACTTATCAATACTATAATATTAGTACTCAACCAAATATAGATCATGACTTAGATAAATATATAAATTGTTTTGTAGTATAATACTAATAATGTCTTACTCATTCTTAAAACCAATACAACTTGATCAGATATTATAATTATTGCCACAACAATGGAGAAAAACACCAATCAACATTCAATAATACAAGTAGCAACTTTCAATCAGAATATTCAAAGAACTTGAACTTGTAGGGAATGACTTAAAAAACAAAAAGAGAATGTATATATAAGTAAAGATAAATCCTTGTACATTTAAGTTTAAACAGAGAATATCTCAGACACCTAAAATTCATGACTCACTATATTTAATGCAGGATGAATTGTGACTGGTTCCTCTGAAAGCTCCTACTATCAATACTTTGCTTGTCTACCAATTCTGTGAGGGCAAGAATGCTCTGAGACCTCAAGTAGCACAAGAATGCAATATATTGACTCTTCCTATTTATTGAGAAATTGATGATAGTATCCACAAAGTAGGATTGTCTCATACTACAAAAGAATTAAGAGTATATTATCAGAAATGACTTCAATGACAGCTCTGCTAGGATCAACCATATAGCAAGTAACTTCAAATTCTCGAAGTCACTATGAAGGCAATTGCAAAACTTGTTTCCAACAATAAGGCAAAAGGAAAAAGAAGGCCAGTTGAACAATATTTTATTTGGTACTATCAAGTATATCTCATCATAATACTGCAGGTAAAGAATGAGTGTGAGATACTAAAAGGAATAGATTTATTTACAGGAGTTGAACCTGTACTAAAGTCATAAAAAGGACTAGCTCAAAGAGTTGCTGATAGTGATG
Source organism: Choiromyces venosus 120613-1 (assembly GCA_003788595.2). Lineage (NCBI taxonomy): Eukaryota > Fungi > Ascomycota > Pezizomycetes > Pezizales > Tuberaceae > Choiromyces > Choiromyces venosus. Next base: position 60,091 of record ML120485.1, on the reverse strand, counting down.
GGTTGTCACAGATCACTATTTTCGCATACCAAATGCTAGTAGTCTCACTAGTTGTTATACTCTTCACATACATCTATGTGAAGCTGAGATAAATTGTATCTCCACTAAGATCACTCAAGAGCTCAACCAGATGATACATGAATATGTGCAGCTATAGCTCTACTGGTCTTGATGACTCTTCAGCATTCTGGAAGAAGTGAAGGAATAGGTTTCCTTTGTTATATGGTTTTACTTGATTAAATTGTATGATGAAGTTGTTATGACAACTGAGTTAATAGTAGCAGGCAGGAGGATTTCCTTAAGTATGATTATGTTATTTGTTATTTATACCAGCCATTGTATTAATAGTGTTTCTGTGGAGGAATTTGGGAGGTTAGGAGATGGCTGGGAAATGATTACATATGTATTTGAATAATTAGAAGGATGTCAATAGATATATAAAGCCTGGGACTTTCATGCTATTTAGTTTCTTTGCGCAATCACTTATACACATAAGCTACTACTTGGTTCACATACTATAGTTCCATGTACATCCAACCTAGATCTTGAAGGGTGAGAAGAAGGCTCTGATTGATATTGGGTGATCCTGTGAACAGTTATATTGTTCTACTATGATCATTACTTGATTGAGATATCTACAGCCTGACCCAGTAATATCAAGAGCAATAGAGTAGATGTTCCCTACTGTGTCAAGAAGTAGTAGTTTGTCACATGGGTAGGAAAGAATAATGAAAGAGTGTATTATATGGCATGAAGTTGTATGGGTAATGAAGTGTGAAATACCCTAAGTTGATACCTGTATATATCATAAAATTGTCAGTTGACTTGAGGATCCAAATATCTTATTAGCTGTTCAACAGTACATAGAGCTAGTTAGTAATAGTAAGTTAATTCTAATTTGCAATTTTACAATTAAACTACAATTACTAATATGTAAATTACTAAAGAGCTCAATTTTTAAAATTTGGCAAAGGTAATCACAATATAATGGAGGACTCAGAATGAAGATTCAGAAATATTCAATTGCTCAAGCAATAGTATTAGAGGACAGGTAGAGAGAGTTGTTGCATCTTAAACAGCATCATAGTAGCTGAAAAAGCTTAGTTCCAAATACAAGGAGTACTATGAAGCTATCTATAATGATGGTCATAAAAGAGCTGATATTAAGAGATATTGAGATGAGGTCTTTCTTCCATGAATAACATCATATAAGAATTAGTTCATGACCTAGGATGAGGATCTCAATATAACCTTCAACCTGCAACATGTCTCTAGTGAACTGCAGACTTTGATTCTTGTAACTCAAGATGAATGCAGATTTAATTTGAATGATAGACCATACTTTATCTGAGTACATCATGAATATATACCTCTAGGCAAGAAGGGTCATAGCTAAGGCCTTCATGTGTTCAATTTCCTTATACTAATTGGTAGGCTTAGATATGAAGATATGGCAGTCACACTTAAATGTGGAGGAAATATATAGTGGAATAGGGAGAAGCTCTTAGAACAAATTCTGACTAAGGTAATTCCAGCATTTAAAGCCCAGTTCCTGGATTGCACAGCCTTATTTTTCATTTGATAACTCAAGGAACTACCTGTTAGGCATATGGAAAAAAGGGCCAAAGTTACCTGGCCTTTACATAGGATTATTTATACCATACCCCTGCAGCCCCCATGTAGGGACCAGGCGTCATTACGGTATTACGGCCGAGTTGCGTCCCGATACTTTAGCCACAATAAATGGCACCTTCAGCATAACACCAGATACGTTGTCGCCGTCCATCCGACTGGATGCTGTCCATAGGATATATGAGAGGGCACCTTTGGCGACTCATGGGAAGTGACTCGAAGGAATTTGGTTAAGTTTTGAGCAAGTTATTACCTTGTACATCAGCAGTTAAATATTATGGCTGATAAGTGATGGGACGATTTGGGAAGAAACCTTAGTGACCGAATATCATGAGCCTATGGCACCGACAGGTAGCCATAGAGCCGAGCCTCTTGCTTTGAAAGAAGTAGTGCCCCAAGAGGGCCTACTCGAGAATCGGTATGAGAGGTTTTCGCTGGATAAGCTATTGGCTCGATCCAGAGCAAAAAACCCTATATATCTGATGGGCCTTGTGATGCATCAATATGCAACACAATGGCCACGCTCATCTATTAAAGCTGATCACTTTATGTTTTGAGGCAGAACAATTGGTATAGTTGCCATTAGGGCGGCACTGGCATACTCAAATTAAGTTCATATAGTGGAGAGATCGAAGGCTACCTACTGGAGGGGCGTTCACACCCCCCAGAAACAATAGGAGTTTGAAGAGATCAAAGCTAAGCAAGGCAAATATTCTCAGGGTCAAGAGTGTTCGCACTTAGGAAAATTAAGAGGTTTTTGACAGAGGTACTTAGATAGTAGGGGAGTTGATTGTAGCCCGCGATAACCCAGACGTGGAATATAAATATCGAGGTACTCCTAGCTATCAGAAACATCAAGCAACAGAGAAGAGATCTTATTAATATATTTATTAACTTACTCTTGAAAAAACTTTATTACACCTATTCTTTCTAAAAACCTTTGAGAAATATGAGCCTACCTTAACGATCTTCGTTTTATACTACCTTACCCTATTTCAAGAAGCTTACGGCCTAGACCTACCGGCCCTATCTACAGTTGGACTACCCCGTTAACACTACCTTAAATATACTGATAATGTCTTGAGAGTTTCAGAGATAAATTTAGACTTAGGTGGAAAGAATGTTAAACCTATGCATGACACCTATATTATTGATAATAAGCATTCAGATGGAGAATTCACACAACAAATGATATTTTTGAATGAAACTCTAAAAGGACTAAAAGTAGTTCTTACAGAGCAAGGAATATAGTCACATCACCTTCAATGTTTCTATACTCAATACTCTATCTAATAAATTACAGGAAATAGTATAAAGCTAGATCTATAATATCTTGCTGGAGGTGACTATTATGCTCATACTCTCCTAGCAGCTCAACCAGACTTTAAGAGTAAGAAGAGTAAGAAGAGTCAGGAGAGTCAGAGAGAAGAGGGAATTCTAGCTATGAGCCCTGATGTGATTTTTTATCCCACATTCTACAACGAGATTAATTTCATTGAATATTTTTGTGATGCAGTAAAAGCTTATACAAGAGAGAACTGTACCTATAACTTTATAGGATTACAGTGCATAGTACCAGAGCATTAGCTGGAGTGACAAATAAGATGATCTAGAAGTATAGAGCTAAGTCCTAAAGAGTTATAGAAGCATATAAAAGCAAGATTGTTTATGCTTCAGCAGAATATAAGAGACTTATTAGTAGAAGCTACAACTCACCTTGATGTATAAATCATTTGTAGAATAGTTAGAAATAAAATATAACTTATTTTCTTGCTCATTTAATAGCTATTATAGAATGTAAAGGTGATACTATATACAAGAAGATTGTATGCTTATTTAAAATCTTCTTAATACTAATCTAGTTAAAAAAAAACCTTGACATTATACATGAATTGAACCCAGGACCTCTAAAAACTACCACCCCAATACATAACCCTATCTCTTAGTAGAATAGAGGCACTATACAATAAAACAGACCCAGTATAGGTTGGGGACACTTTGTACTATACCAGCTATAGATAATCAATTAGTAAATCATATTATTTTATTTCAATAAGAACTTAACTTACCAGCTATATTCATGACTAAAGATTGCTCTACTACCACTTAGAAGAATTCAACAGTTGATCTCTGCCAGTACAATCACTGCTGAAGAGGTAAGACTACAATAATCTCCTGGTACAGATAGTAAAATAGGTCCACCTTGAGGATAAGGTATCCACAATTCCTCTGATACTTTACTATCTCTACTATTACTAACCTACCCATGTTGTAATATAAAGACTACTGTAATTTATTCACACCTCTCCTACCTTTTTTTTTAGCCAAGCTATATAGTAGGACATCTCCAATTACTGTCCTCCTTTGAGCTCAAGATACTATCAGTCTTTCAGTTTTTGGAAGGCATCAGTAAAGTTTAGTTTTTTTTTCTTTTTTTCTTTCCTGTAAGGGAGTTACTTAGTATTAAATGGTTAATTTTAGTTGTTAGTATTTTCACTCTAAGTGACAGGATATGATTGTAGATATTTGTAGTAATGAAAATATGTTTATATAAATAAGATGACTAGTAGATACTTGCATGTGAGTACATATATGTGCATTCAAATTTGTGTGTATATATGTATGTATATTTCAAGTTTACAGTTTCTTTAGTAATAGTATTCTGTGGAAGGAAGAAGCAGATTGTCTAAAGAGAGGTAGGTTGGGAGATATTTTATAATGGGTAGAATAAAGCATAATGGCTATTTCAGCAACTCTACTTTTCATGTCACATCTCAAGGAATCTCCTGTCACCTAAAGGTGTCATAATTTATGGTAGTTAGTCATATATACATATGAAATTGAGTAAATATTTTCTTATATAGTTGAATTGTATATTAACTTAATCAAGATCATATATGTATGTAACTAGAAATATATTAAAATAAACATTGTACAATGTGCTATATATAATTCCCTTAAAAAGCAATATATGAAAGATAGTATATATACAAAGATATTATATCTTACTTCTAAGGTATTAAGCAGTACAATTATGAAATGAGGTCAATAAATACATATGTTTTCTATTTCAAACTGTGATCTGATGAAGAAAAAACCAATAGTCTGCTTCATTGTTAATTGATCTATTTAGTATAAATAATTAGACTTGAATTAGAGGGTAATAGTACTTAGAAAGAATTTAGTGGTGTGATTAATTGATAAGAGGGGGTGTTTGGTTCACAATATATAACTTGATAATATTTTCAACCTTTCATATTAACATTCCTATTATGATGCAAAGCATTTCAAACCAGCACCATGCCTGTTTCATTTTGTAATACCTCAATTTGTCAGGGTTAAGGGTTATAAATATCTAAATTTGAACAGAAAGAATTGGTGTTCAATTCTGGTACCAAGTAGATATATTTTTGTATTATTTAATTTTTGTTTTCAGCTTTAAGTAGATAGGATTAATGATATCATATTACTTGCAGTAAGATTTTCTTCTGTTTGTTAATATTACTAATTCTTACCTATACAGAAAAGGTTCAACCACTCATTACCAAGATGGAATCTCTGAACAATTCTCTAAATGCAAATCCAGACACAATAGTCAATCGCAATACCCAGAGAACAAGAGCCAGGCGAGCAAGACTTAAGCAAGTAATTACTATAAATAATGTAAGTTTCAAAATGACCATTTCAACCCTATGATAATAATAAGACAATTATATATTCCAATTATAATGTGGAGCACATCTAACAAAGTAAATAATAGGTTCAAAATACACCAGTAAAGGAGCCAAGTCCAAATACCTGATGAGTTTGGTACTTTTATGAATAATAAAAGAATGAAAGACTTCTCTAGCAGCAAGAAGCAAGAAGAGGAAATAGTCAACAGCAAGATACCACAAGAGCAGAAGGTGAAATCCTCTCTACCAATCCAAGGCATCCTACAATTCTTGGCCTTGCCATATCAAGTTTCCCAATAAGCCCTGTACTATTTGCTTGAAAATTTTGGAAGATGTACTTAAATCAATCATGAAGCTTGTATCCAATAGAAGGAGTAAGAGGGACTTGTGACCCACTGGTCTTTATTTTATTTGACACCTCCAAGTCTATCTTTTTCTGAAACAGCAAGTCAAAAGTGACAAAGAGGCCCTTAATGGGAAGGAAGATGTTTTGCCAACATAGAAGCAGTTGCTACAAAGGGTAGTAGCTGGGGGTGGATGGGGTAAATCAGTTCAGGAGTGAATAATGTCTCATGAGGTGATGTGGGTAACTAAGCATTATATACCTGAACTAAAGCATTGTCAGAATTGGAAAATAGTTAGCATGTTGGAGGATCCCCAGACAATGCTTGCTGTTTGAGAGCATATTTAGCTTGTGGGTGATAGTAAGTCAGAATTGAGTTCATTAATTATTACTCTGTGAGTATTATAGAGTCTAATTTAGAATTTGTAATAGAACTTACAGTAAGAACATTGGTCAAAGTGGTTGCAATCCATTGGAGAACTATCAATGAAGATTCCAATATCTCAAACTGTTCAACCAACAGTGTTGCCCATCAGGTAGTGCAGGTTATTGCCTCCTCAACTGTGACTAGATAGTTGAAAAAGCTTGGCTTTCACTACATGGAATACTAGAAAGGGATCTATAATGATGGTCATGAATGACCCAATGTTAAAATGTATTGTGATGAGGTTTTTCTCCCTCAAATAGCAGTCTATAAAGATCAATTTATGATGTGTGATCAGAATTTGAATATTATATTGAATCTCAAATATGAATCTGGAGAGGTTCAACCCCTTATTCTCCTTATGCAAGATGAATGCACTTTTAATTCCAATGATGGGCAGCACTTTATGTGGGTCCATTAAGAGCACAATCCAATCTGGAAGAAGGGTCAAGGGCATGGACTCCATATATTTGAATTTCTAACTCTTATTTGCCACCTTGGGGATAGTGATACCTGTGTTACTCTTAAATGTAGAGGAGATATATGGTAGAATAGTGAGTGCCTACTTGACCAAATTGTTCAAAAGGTAATTCTCACCTTTGAAGCTCAGTTTCACAGCTGTAAGGCATTATTTGCCTTTGATAATGCTTGTAACTATCTTAAATTTTCAACTAATGCATTGCGAGTATCTGAGATAAATCTGGAACCAGGTGGGAAAAATATCAAGCAAATGCATAATACCTATATCATTGATCCAACTCATGTTAATAGTGGATATATACAGTATATTGTTTCCAATGATGGTATTCCTAAAGGCTTGAAAGCTGTGTTGATAGAGTGTAGACTCTGGCCTCATGATCATTCTCGATTCCTTGGATATTGTTCTATTAAGTATACTTCAGGAAAAAAGTCTAAGCCAAATCCTTGTTGTCTCAATGGTGAGAATTGCTGTGCCTGTACTCTCCTTGCAGCACAATCTGACTTTAAAAATTAGCAGAGTCAAGTGGAGGAAGTAATATTGGCAGCAAGTTATGAGGTGATCTTTTACCCTGCCTTCCACTACAAAATTAACTTTATAGGATACTTTTAAGATGCAGCGAAGGTCTATACTAGGAATAACTGTGAGTATAACTTTGAAGGGTTAAAAAGGTTGGTACTAGAAGCATTAGCTAGGGTTCCAAACCAGCAGATTTGGAGATATTAGGTACAGACTCAGCAGATTATAGAGGCATATTGGAACCAGGTTGTATATATTTCCAGTGAATATGAGAAGTGAGTTAGTCAAAAATATCAATCCCATAGGTAGGTGAGTCACTTTGTACAATAAATAAACAACCTATATAAGTACACAAAAGCTTAAAGCTTATTTTATATATTTGACTTGAAATCTGCTTCCTAAAATTGTATACAAAAACAAAAAAATACTTTGATAGTAATATGAATTGAACCCAAGATCTTTTACAAAATATTTTGCCAATTTATAACCCTTGACCTTGACAAATTAAGGCATTACAAAATGAAACAGGCTTAGTTCTGGTTTGAAATGCTTTGCATTATACTACCTTTTTTCCTTCTTAATGCAAGCTAAACTGCAGTCTTTCCTTTCTTCTAAACTTACTATCAATACATTACATATGTAATAGGTGTAGGTACTCTGATTTTGGTTTTATATTTGGTTTCAGGATGTATTATTTGATACTATCTTTGTTTTCTATTTATCATTTGATATAATATTTGTTTTAAGATCATATTACTTAATATAACTTTTATATTTTATTTTACTGCATGTAGCAGACAATCATGTTATTTAAAAAGCCTGTTGAGTGATATTTGGAACAGCAGACTTTGGTAGATTGTTTATTTTTAAATATACTTAGTTAAATGACTACTTCTTTGATTCCTAACCTTACTTCCTAACCAAACAACTACCTCAGGGACCTAAAGTCTGGAAGAAGAACCTTAGTCATCTTACATCCCAAATGCTCTCTTAGATATTACTGCACTCAATTCTACTGGTTAGCACCTATCAGTTTATCTATTGTAATCATTGCTACTGTGATTATAGTACTTAGTCTAGTACAGATCATGTTAAATTTTTTTAGCCACAACAGATAATTTAAGAACTCTGGAATGAGGAACTGATTAGCTTTAGGAAGACCCCATTCAGTTAGTAGTATTGGATAGTAAAATAATGACTATTCAGTCTAAATAGTACTACAGGCAAAATTGAAGAAATACTTAGGACTCATAGTCAGAAGTAGATCCTGTGAAAATATCTTGCTGGAAAAATAGAGACCAAGAAGGTGAGTTCTAAGACTCAGGAAGTCTCATAACAAGTTACACAGGAAGAAGTATCATACCTGTTTGGTAAGTCAGAACAGCAAGTAAAGTAAGAGGAAAAATCTTTACCAGGAGATTTTCCCCCTTCATTACTACCACAATAGCCTAAGAGCAGGTAACCAGATAATCTCCTAGAGGATAGTAACAACTCAGATGATTCAAATGACTCAAGTAACCCAGGAGAGCCAGAAATAATAGCAGAACAACCAGGACCAGCAGACCCACTTGAGGTACTACTAGGGCTAGTAGCCTCTGAGTTTAAAATACTGATACTAGACTTCTTTGATAGAGACAGAGATGACCTAAAACCAGAAGCAGTTAACTGATAGACAAGATCAGTAGACCATTACTCAATATTAAATAGAATAGACCTTAGTAGTATAGAAGTAGGAAGCTTCTATAGGTTACTCAAGATAGGGTGAGCTAAAGAGTCATTCTTTAAAGTATTAACTAAGTATAAGTAAGGCCTTGATAGGGAAATAATAATCAAGAACCTTGAGATGTAGTTCCAGTCATCTGGGTATATTGATGCACTATTCAAGAAGTTTAGAGAAATCCATCAAGTGAAAAATGAGAAAACCCAATGATCGACCTAGATTACAATAGACTTGCTAATATATAAGTCACAATTGCCTGAAGAAACTATCTCACAATAGGCCTTAAAAAGGAAGATTTATGATGCCATATACTCAAAACTATGCCAAGGAGTAAAACTCATTAAAGACTCAGACAATGATACTGTAGATATAATACACTAAGTAGAATGAATAGATACCACCTTATATACTAGTAAATTACCTATCTATAATGAAAAGACAGCTAAGTAATATAAGAACAAAGATGATACAAAGAAGAAAGTTGAAAGAAAGAAAGCCTTTAATAAGAAGACCAATCCATCAAATCAGTCACAACAGAAATGGAAAGACAATAGAGAGTGCTTCACCTGCAGAAAGAAGAGATATATTTCATAGACCTACTCAGATTAGGAGAAGGACAAGAAGGTTAAGAAAGAGATATCATCAAATAGAGCAGATATTGAAGAAATAAGTGAGCTAATCCAGGAAGTATGGATCAATGCAGTGAATATTCAGTGTTACAAAACTGACCCAACTAGGATAAGGAAAATAAATAATGCCCTTGAAGGAATAATTATTATTAATGGCTAAAAGGCTAGAGTATTATTTGATAGAGGAAGGATTAGAGTAGATATAATCTGTACTGTATTTGTGACTGCACACAATATCAAAACCTATAACCTTCAAATACTTGCTACAATCAATATGCTAATGAAGGACTCATAGAGTACTAACCATAAGCAATGCTTTCTCATGATTGAGATTGGAAGGATGAAAACTAGTAATAACCCTATACTATTAGAAAGTATCATAAAATATAATACATTACTAGTACTAGGAATGGAATTCCTGAGACAGAACAAGGCCTTAATACATTGTAGAAATACAAACATGGAATTCCTGAATTATAAGGTGAAGGCTCAATATATCCTAATAAGTAGTGAAATATGAGTAGCAGTTGCTAAGATAGTCAAGGAAGATATCATAAAAATGTTTACTGAGGTATTCCTGGAAAAGATTCCCAAGAAATTACTGAAATTCTAGAAAATCAATCACCATATATGATTACAAAATCTAGATAACCTGAAGAATCAAGGGGTATACTCAGTTACAGAAGTACATAATGAAAAATACAGTAATTAGATAAATGATAAGTAAAGATTTAGGCTAATTTACTGTACTGTTTTTTTTTATTTTTATATTATTATTTTTATTTCATTTAAAGTACAAAATCTACATAAGACCTCACTGGTCATGGTGTCAAAAAACCTCCACCTTGGACCAGGTCCCAGAAAGCTATAAACAAACCATGGCCTAAAGATGCTAATTTACTGTACTGAAATGCGGGGAATGGTACCTATATTCTTTCAACTCCAGAAAGAAGGAAAGGTAAGGATCTTAGTTGACCTCCAAAAAGAAAATGAGATCATGATCAAAGACAATTCAATGATCCTAAACCAATAATAAATTTTCAATATTGTGTATTAACAAAAATAACTGTACATCAATGGACAGAAAAACTCAGCCATGGCAACCCCACTACCCCTCCAACCCCACCATCATGAAAACCAAAAAAAAATTAAAAAAATGTAAATACATAGTAGAAATTAATATTTAGTATACCATCTATCAGTGTTAATAATTTCTTCCACCCTATCTACCATTGATCCTGCCAAAGTATCAAAAACCTTTGGGTCAAGAAGTTCCAAACAATTAGTAATGGCCTCCTCTATTGCTTTTTTGGCCTCATCAACAGGACCCTTCATGAGATAGAGCTCAGGATAGTTCTTGTGAAGCTTATCTTTTACCAGAGACCAAACATTCTCAATAGGATTGAGATCTGGTAAATAGGCAGGAATTTCCAGAAGAGTAATTCCCTGCACTCTGAGCCATCTTCTAAAGGGGAAGTGAGTCTTAGCATTGTTAATGATAAAAAATACCTCTTCATCTCTAACCCTTTCTCTGATATCCTCCCATATCCCTAGAAAGTCATAATGATCATAAACATCAATAATTGACTTTCCAGTCACTCCACCCCTAGCAGAAGTAGGATCAGGAAAAACAGGTAAAAAGAGACCATGAGTTTGACCATAAAAACAACCAGTCATCATTTGGCTAATCTTCCTCTCTCCTCTCCTAACAGTAGGCTTAATACAATCCTTATCCCACTTCTCTTTTGGATATCTAAATATCTATTTTCTCCTCTTTCCTCCTCCTCTCTCCACAGCTACCTCATCTCCCCACATTGCCTTCCTTCTCCACATCTCTCTTGTCTAATGCCTATGAGCTAATGTCCATTCCAATCTCTCTTGAGCTAGATCCTCATCCAAATGAACCCTTTCTTGTTCCAACCACTTTTTTAGATACTTTTATTGAAGTCTTCTCCTTACTGTCATAGAAGAGATATTGGGAGCAACCTTTTTGGCAATCTCAGAATAGCTAGTATTGCGATAGCTGAGAGCTTCCTCCACCATAGCATCATCCTACAACTTGGTAGTTTTAGGATATCTTCCCCCACCCTTTCTCTCCTGGCCCTCTTGATCTCCTTTTAAGATACTATCTTTAATAGTTTTGAGGGGGATGTCAAGGTAGTGGGAAATTTAGCGATAGCTTATTTGAGGTTTGTGTAACCTGAGAATTCTCCCCCTGGTAAACTCTGAGAAGTGCTTGGAGGGAATAGGCTTTTTGGCATGACTGCAAAGAATAGGAGGCATAGTTTCTTAAAACAAAAGAATTAGGAAAATTGGTTGGGCTTTGGTTGATCTGGAGGAATTTCTTTAGGTGGTGTTCAAAGTGAGAGGTGATGAGGAGGGTTGTGTTGCCACAGATTATGGATGTACAGTTAATTTTGTTAACATATAATACTATTGAAAAAGTATATTTTAGGTGTAAGAGCAATCTAAGTGATGTATACTTTCAAATATCAGTTTCAGAGAAGGACAAAAAATATAACTTATTCAAAACACTATTTAGATGATTCATTAGGAGAGTTATATTATAAGGAGATACCAATATACTAGTTATGTTCATGTGCATAATAGAAGACTTATTTAGTAACTTTCTAGACAAGTTTATATGGGTCTACAATGATAGTGTTCTCATGTTTTCTTGTACTGGGGATAATTATATGAATTACATAAAATAGGTCTATGAGTAACTATGGAGGGAGAGATTTTACATGAGTAAGAAAAAGTCAGAATTCTTGGCAAAATACTTGGAAATTATTGGATATATAATTGATAATAAGGGAGTTGACATGTTATTACTAGAGAAGATAGTAAAGATCAATGAATGGACCCAACATCAGAATCAGAAATAACTGTAAAGATTCTTAGGAATTGTTAATTATATATCATAATTCCTCCCACACCATGTGATCATAACTCCCCTGTTAACTAAACTTATAGGAAAGATAAAGTTTGTCTAACTAATAGATATACTAGGGTATTTGAAAATATTAAATGACTAATGAAACAACAGGAGGTTATGAGACCCCTATACTATGGAGATGAGGAAGACTCTATTTGGCTTATCACTAATAGATTAGAAATTGTAGTAGGAGTATAGATAGACCAGAGACTAACCCCTGAGATGGTGAGATTTGCTGTGTTCTATCGTAAGGAATTTATAAAAGTATAGATGAACTACACAACAACTGACAAAGAAGTACTAGTGATTATTGATGCACTAAACATATTTGATCACATGCTGTAAGGTGTGGGTTTATAACTATCACTGACTACCAACTGCAGGAATATCTGTAAATAGTCAAGAAACTAGGAAGGAAGAAAATTAGGTGAATTACAGTGCTTAACAAATACTATATAATAATAGAGTACAGACTAGGCCCTGAGAAACTATTTAGCTGATGCACTTTCCTGCTTACACATAGAAGATTATGAAGAAGATACAAACTACCTATAAGATACTACTATATGAGATGATGACATACCTAATAGATTGAGCTTTTGAACTGAACTTTATGATTTTAACCTCCTTTATACTAAGAACAAGACTCTTCTAAGGCCTTGTGATAGATATTAGAGCCTCTAACTAGCTGAGGACATAGACAACCTTGAAGACTCTCTCAGCCTAGAAGAATGAATGCAACTATTCTCTAACATGCAGTTAAACCCAATAAAGGAATGAAAGGAAGAGGAAGCTAGATGACACATTAAGAGGGAATTCTCAACTTCAATCAATAAGGTATTCGAGTATACCTCAAATGCATCCAATTCTGATAAATCTGATTATTCAATTAATAGAGGCAATATCTATGATGACTAGGTCACCTTCTCCCATGAACTTGGGTATTACAAGTTGAGCTGGATGGCATACTATGATGAATAGTATTTAATATATAGAAATAAGAAAGATACAATAGGTTAGTTCTTGAATGAGCTAGAGAAACCTAAGCAATTATACAACAAGTGTTCCCATAATATATAGGATAAACCCCCTGAATCACTGCCCTACTTAGGACCATCCTATACCTCCTTGAGTAATGGCATGCCCAGATCATATCAATGCCTATGTCCCCTAGGGATCATACCATTTACAAAATCTGTGAGAATGAAGAGGAGAAGGAGATGAAACAATCTGAAATAAAGAGAAGAACTGGGATTGACCTTTAATGTAATATTACCTCAAATACAGATAAGTTGAAAGTGATATTCAGAGACCAGATAATTTGTAGCTATTGGAATGACACAGTATATGTAAAGGCCTGGACTCAGGAAATAAGTACTATGAAGATTTTCAACATTATATAATATCTAATAGGATGTTATACTGCAGGATAAGATATGGAGAATAATGCTTATATATACTGAAGGGATATACTTGGATGGGTAAGGTACTGTGAGAATGTTATTAATGAAATCTATAGCAAAGAGTACTTTAGTACAGAATAGAACCTCCACTATACCATGTAGTAAGTGTTCTGACTCCAGGTAAGGAAGGACTAAACTTCATTATAGAGAATTTTAATATAAATTCTTAACCTATATTAATGAAATTAACTGGCCATTAAAGTAGATTAATTTCATTAATATAAGTTAATAACATATGTTAAAATTCTCAGTAATGAAGTCTAGGAAGGACTTTAATAGATATATTCAATAATGTGAAATGTCTCAAGCAAATAAGGAATGAAACCAGTTACCTGAAGGTATAGTACAGACATTTCTAGTACCCTCTGAAATCTCTATGTCTTATACAATAGATTTTGTAGGACTTTTTAACACCTCTGACAGGTCTAATCTTATCATTATTATAATAGATTGCCTTTCAGATTATATGTAGCTGATCCCTACTATCACTAATATAACTACAGAATAAGCCTTTACCTTGCTCAAGGAGTACATTTTCACCTACTATGGGTAACCCCTTTGTATCATTTCCAATGTGGACCCTTAGTTTGCCAGTCCCTTCTGGAGACAGACAGGGAAGTCTCTTAGAATCAAGCTTGTTTTGGTAATACTAGGATACCAAGAAATAAACAGACAAGTAGAATAGAAGATCAGAGAGTTCAAGACAGCCTTGAAAAACATAGTAGATGTGAGACAATAGATATGGGTCCATATCCTACCTGAATTAATAGAATACATAAATGTAGGACATTCTGATACCTTAAGTATATTATAATATAAAATAGTTGTTGGGAAGGAATATCACTTCCTCCTGATCCTGAAGTTTTTAGATACCTCAGTTCCTGCTTTAGATGAGTTCATTAACTATCATCAATCCCTTCAAAATATCACCTTTCAGGCCCTCCAGCTAGCTCATTTCTGAAATACTAAGAAAGCTGGTGAGTACTAGAGGCACTATACCCCCATTGCTGTAGGCTAATACCTTGTAGTCTATGGAACACAATTCACATCTCAGTTTGGTCATAGTAGGAAACTACAATCATGATGGTAAGGACTATTCAAGATTCTTGAATATGATGAACATGCACAAAATCATATATAGTAAAACTAAACAGCAAAATAGATCAAAAAAAGACTGAAATCTTCTATTGCTTGATCACTAAGTGATACTATCCTAATGACAACAAAAAATTTCCCAGTTACTACCTTTGGTAACCTGTAGTCATTCTGGTCAACAGCATGAAGGAATAGGATATGGAAGGAGATTTGGACATCATGGTTTGAAAGGAGGAGCTCAATATAAAGGATAAACATTTGATTGATTAGGTGAAGCTGATAGAATAGCTTTTGTCCAATGTTGAGGTCTATAAAGAATGAACAGAGGATGAGGAAGATAAAGATATAGACTTCATTAACCTCTACAAGTCATATAAGGCTAGCAATAATGGTGAGGACTCTGATGATGAGGTCTGCAATAAAGAGAATGTGGAGGAGGAGATTGATAAGGAAGATGCTAATAACAATATAGAGGACCCAGTAAACTCAGTCCAGATATCCATCAAGTCTGAGAATAGGGACTAGTATTTATTACAGGGTGGAACAGTTCAGGTTTTTAGTCTGCTGCTCCATACTCACTATGGTCTGAGGTCAACTTTATATCCCTTCTCTTTACTCTCTGCTTTATGCATGTGTTAGATACATGGACCTCCTTTTTCACTTCTAGCCTACCATTCAGCCATTCTATCATACCCCTGCAACTCCCTTGTAGGGAATTCATACCATTACCTTATCACAGTCGTATTGCGTTCTGACACTTTAGGATCAAAGGTTGATAGCCTCAGCATAACACTATATATGTCATTGCTGTCCATCTCACCAGATGCTGTCCCTAGGATATATGAGTGAACACCTTTAGTGATGGGTGGGAAGTTGAATGAAGACATTCAGTTAAGACACTGGCAAGTTATTATCCTGTATCTTAGTAGTTTAATATTATGATTGTTAAGTAACAGGACGTTTTGACGAAACCAGTAGTGACTTGGATATCATGAGTCTATGGCACCATAGGGTTTGACCATATGACCAAGCCTACT
This sequence comes from Choiromyces venosus 120613-1, assembly GCA_003788595.2. Taxonomy (NCBI): domain Eukaryota; kingdom Fungi; phylum Ascomycota; class Pezizomycetes; order Pezizales; family Tuberaceae; genus Choiromyces; species Choiromyces venosus. The sequence goes on along the minus strand of ML120485.1, from coordinate 44,139 downwards.
GCTTTGAATGAAGTAGGGTCCAAAGAACCTACTTGAGAGATAGCAAGTGAGAGATTTTCTGCCCACTGAACTATTGGTTCGATGCTGGGCAAAAGTCCTATCATTTCCTGTTGAACTTTGTTGTACATATTATACTTAGCAATAGTTTTGCCTGAGCATCAAGACTGATCACCTTATATTTCAGGGATGAATGATTGGTGGTTACTCCTTAAAAGTAATGCACTAAAATTCAGTTCATATGACTAATAAGATCGGAGACTACCTACTAGAGGAGTGTATGACACCCTCAGAATAAATAGAAGTTTGAAGATATTAAAAGCTAAGCAGGGCAGAATATTCTCAGGGTCAAAGAGTATTTGCACTTAAGCAGGATAAGAGATTTTCATTGGAGATACTTAGTTAGTATAGTTATTAGTTATAGCTTACAATCATCCAGATGCAGAATATAAATATCGAGGTACTCCCAAGCTATTAGAACCATCAAGCAACAGAGAAGAGATCTTATTAATATATTAAGTTATTATCTTAAAAAAACCTTAATGTGTACAATTTCCAGAGATTTGATTCTTACCAAGCCTATCTAATGATCTTTGTTACCTTTGTTATTATTTGCAAACAGTCAAGACTCAACCATCTGTTTCTTCAGTCAAGCTTCTCCATAACAGCATGGCCCTATGTGAGATATATGGTAAGACAGGGATTTTTTTTTCCTCTTTATTACCTAGGTAGACCTTGTTCCATCATTCCAAATATCTTAACTGTATGAGGCCCTGGTTTTATTAATGAGTAATACTTTGTGATTTGAGCATAATTTACTTAAAATTATAAATATTATTCTACACATAATATTATGATCCCTCTATTATGATAGTACATATAGTGATTAGGTTTACAACTCTAGATATTTAATCTCTACAGTATATAACTTTCAGTGTATGATTTTTGGAGGATCTTTTCAGACATATAATTTTCAGCATATGATTTTGAGAGTATGATTTTGAGAGTATGATTTTGAGAGTATGATTTTGAGTGGATAATTTTAAGTGTATGATTTTGAGTGTATGATTTCTTTCCTATAGTCAACTTGTACACAGCTAAGAGATCTAGATTTTAATATTTTTTTATATTATATTCAAATTTACAAAATAGAAAAATCAATGAAAAGAAACATTTATACATTCAAATTCTCATATGATTTCTGCCACCATTCTGGCATCTTATTAAACTCCTACAAAGGTCTTCCTGTTCTCTCTACATATGCTAATAGTTAATTCTGTTAACTGAGAAAATAAATTGTTCAAATTGGATGAAAACTGAAGGAGCTATAGTAATTTAAAATTAGCTACTTTCAAAGGCTCTCAACTTGTCTAAAAATAGTCTATTTGACATGATTTTCTTTTAACTTGCAGTTAATAACCTGCTATTAGTGCCCTATTAATTAGAAACAGTACTCCATAATGAACACTACCCTAGTCTCTCTGCTTCTCTTTTCTCTACTTTAATTCTGCTCTTTACTTCATCTCCAGTCTTTATATCATTGTCAGTCTTTGGTTTATCTCCAGTTTCTGCATTAAATATGTCAGGCACTTTCAGCATATCCTTTTCCTCAGATTTATATTCTTTTTTTTGACATTGCTGAGTTGTTTCTGACCTTTATATCTACACTCTCATAGCTATAACTACCCAATTTTGAGTGTTTCTTTGACCTATACTATAATAATATCATGAATAATTAAATTTCTTATTAAATTAATCTTAAAAGTCTAAGTAATCCTATCCTAATAGAGAGTAGTAATAATAAGATCATACATGTAATTAATTGACAATATTTTCCTGTCCCTTGCATTTTAAAATTAAAATTACTACATCTGATGATCTTAACATAGTCTGATAATCTTCTGGTATAGGAGGGATAGCATAGTATAGGAGGGATAAAAGATGAAAACCTATGGTATTGGAAACCTTTACCATTATAACAATTCTGATCCTATATAATATTTATATTTGAGGCCATCTATTAGAATAACAATTGTAATGATATGAAAGTAGTAGAAAGTAACAATTACTCATGCCAAGATTGTGGTGTTCAGTTGCAACCCCCACATGTTCGTAGGCTCACAACTAGGGGCACTCTAAAGAGTGCCTGACAGCTCAACGGAGCTTTGTGACTCAACAGAGCTTTGTGGCTTACCATAGTAACTTTGTGGCTCAACACAACTTTGTGGCTTGAGAGGACTTTGTAAATTAATGTAACTTTACAGTAGGAAAGAAGCTCTTCTTATTAACATACAATACCATCAACACTACAACAATCAATACCACCAGCACCAGCCTATATTCTTCCAAGCCAATGGGTCAAGCCTTATGGGGATGTTGAAATACGAATTCAGACTGCTATTGTCTTCATTGAAACAAGTGAAAACGAGCATCCAAACACTGCCACAATTGCTCGCAAGTACGAAATACCAGTAACAAGACTTCGAGCTTGTTTACAGGGTCATCAGTCATGACAATATCGACCAGGAATGAACCACAAGCTTTGAGATGACCAAGAATAGACTGTTTGTCAGTATCTTGACCATCTTGATAAAGTTGGTACAAGTGCCTAGCTGCAAATGGTTATTGGCTGTGCAAATACAATTCTCCAACATGCTTATACTGGTCCAGAGCCAGCACCAGTTGTAAGTGATCACTGGTCCCAGTGGTTCCTAAATCATCATCCAGAGTATGATATTAGAAAGCAACAAACAATCGATGTTGATTGAAAAAATGCCCACCAGCCTGACAATATTCGAGCTTGGTTTGAGAAGTATCTTCAAGTTGCTGTTTGTGAAGAGTATAGCATTTGGCATAGCGATAAGTACAACTTTGATAAAATGGGCTTTCGCATTGGGATAGGACAAGATCAATGAATCATTACTCAAGATCCAAATCAGCAAGCTCACTTGGCTAGTTCGACCAATTGAGAGCTTGTCACTGTTTGTGAAACAATTAGTGATGATGGGGCAGTATTACCTCCAATGATTATTGTCCCTGGCATTATCCACCAAGAGCCCTGGTATACAACCACTAGCATACCAGATGATTACCCTGTTGCGACATTGGAAACTGGCTACAATAATGATGAGTTGACAATAAACTGACTTATCTATTTTGAACGGTTCTCAGCCAAATGACAGGTGGGAGCTTATCAACTATTACTCCTGAATGGTTTCAGCTCCCATAATATAAAACAATTCCTTGACTATTGTGATGAGCATAAGATTATTGTTTTCTGCCTGCCTCCTCATTCAAGCCATCTTCTTCAGCTATTGGATGTGGTAGTATTTCAACCATACAAGAATTATCACACTAAGGCTGTAGAAGCAGCAACTCGAATGGGATGTGGGGACTTCAACAAATGTGAGTTTCTGGATAAGATCAATTCAATACATGATCAAACTTTCAAGCCATCAACTGTCAGATCTGCTTTCAGGGCTATGGAGCTTATTCCATACAATCCTGATGTTGTTATTTCAAAGCTTCATGAAGCTGCTCCTACACCTAGCTGACTTGCAACACCACCATCTGGATCCACCTTCAGTATTCCACTTACAATTTCGAGCCTTAAGACCAGGGTGATGAATTACAGCATGATGCAAAGGATCTGTCACCAGAATTCCAGGAAAGGCTTAAGCTTATACTACAAGGTGGGTTGGCTTTAGCCCAATCAGGTGCATTAGTAATAGAACACTTGGAAAATACCTAAGCTGTAGAGCAAGCCAGGAATACAAGGAGGAGAACTGAAAGCCGAAGGCAAATACAAAAAGGTGGAGTGTTATATACTTCTGAGACACATGATATGGTGAAAAGGAGGGAGGATGCTGAGGTTGAAAAGGCAGAACAGCCATTGCATAAGGCACAAAATGCAAGGAAACGGGCTAAGTGAGCAGAGCATAAACCTTTCCTTGATGAGATAAAGGTACAGGCAAAAGGAAGGCATTTGGCTCGAGTATATAAAAAGAAAATATTTAGGCTGATCATGATGGGGATTAAGCAACATCCAAGGTTACAGAATTTGATATAAAATAGAATACTATACTTAAACTCTGAATATATTTAGCTACAAAGTTGTATTAAGCCTCATAGTGATATTAAACATGAAAGTCCTATCAAGCCACAAAGTTGTATTGAGCCACAAAGTTACTATGGTAAGCCACAAAGCTCTGTTGAGCCACAAAGCTCTATTGAGCTGTTAGGCACTCTTTAGAGTGCCCCCGGTTGTGAGCCTGCAAACATGCAGGGGTTGTGGCTGAATGCTGCAACCTTGGCACAAGTACTACTCACTTTCTATTTTCAGTATTCATAATCCTAAGTAATTTACCAACTTAAAGTTATTTGCATAGTAGAGTTTTTATTTTCCAAGAATTATATTATCTATATTTGTCTACTGTTCAAGTTCATGAAGCAGTAGCTTAACAGCAGGCACTATCTCTTGAAGGAAGAAAAAAAGTTGTTTCTGAGTATATTAGTAGCATAATATTAGTAACTTCTTGAACTGTTTCTGTGAACTAGATGAGTTTTCCTACTCATTGCCTAGAGTATTATTGTATAAACCAGATTGAAGAATAATTGGAGTGAAATTAAAAAGATTCATTGCAAAAATAAATTTTGTGAAAAGTTGTTTTATGATGTTGTAGGGAAGGTAGTGGTTATTATGGTAACTCTATTATTCATAATAGACAAGCAGTATTGCCCATATTGTGTTCTTTTGAAGGAGGAAAACTGTTTGTTTGCTCAGGTCCAAATTGTTATGAAATGCTAGTAATAGTGATGTTAGTTAGTGGTAGTAGGTATTTCATTACCTGTGACAATGATCTTGTGTCACAAGTAGTAGAATAATGATTGTTCCTGAAGATATTGAAGATGTGTTGTCAAACTTTTAACTCGGGAAATGTAACCTGTAAGACAGTAAATAGGCCTATGGAAAAGCTTGTTGTAAGTTGATGCAGGCCAGGTAGTTGTTGTAGTTGCCGCGGTCCTTCTCAGTCGAAGAAACAAAGTAAAATAAAACCAGCAACTCCGCGGGCGAGGTTACCGTCTTCCCCACACCTCACAAAACCCTACCCCGGCTCTCCCTTTCCCGCTTCCGCCACAACCCCCACTAAACTTTACCCCTTAGTTCCCACATATCATCAATCCCCCACTTCCTGTCCATATTCCCACTCTACTTCCTTCTTGAAAAGAAAAATGTCTACATAATGTGATGGGCGCGTAGTGTGAGCAGTGTATTCTTCGCGTAGGTACTTGAAACATTTCTAACTGAACCTTCGGACATGGTTGGAAGCGGTGGACAGATGCATGGAATTGGGGGAGCAAATGAAGGGTTAAAAGTAACGGATAGGTAAAAGCAAAGCAAAAGGAAAGAAAAATAGGGGGGAACAAATAGAAAGTGTGTGCCGTCGTGGATGGAAGGGTGGGTAGGCCAAAAGAACAACCGGGGAAGCTGCATAGGAATTGCGCCAGACGCAATGATTCTTATGACACATTTTCAGGAAGCGAGAGGTAGGAGGAATATTAGGTTGTAGGTTTTACGAGTGTTGGGCCGTGATTCCCGTCTTGCGCTCCGCTCTAGCATTGCATTCGGGAATTCGCAGATCGCCGGAAGGTGGACAGTTTATGCCCTGGGTGGGACTGGATTGACAATATATATCTAGAGCTGTAGAAGGATATGGTATAGTATGGTATGGTATTATTACGCCATACAGACGATGCGAATTGATTCATAATGAAAAAAATCTTTGCGCGACCAAAAAAGAAAATTATTCAATTCCCGCAAAAACTATGATCAAAAGTAAAAAAAGTCCACACTAAAAACTCCCATACAGACAAAACAGAACAAAAGAAAAACAAGGACGAAAATAGGTAAAGGGAAAAGTCAGAAAAAGGTATAAAAAAAACGTCCAACAATGGAAGGGTATCCAAAAACAAGAAATCAAAAATCTATTTTACTCCCATCAAAACCCCGGCCAATTCCCAAAAATCTCTCCTCCGCCACCACCGCCTACCATGCCCATGCCGCCTCCAGCTCCATAATGCACGCCTGTCGCGGCCGCCATGTTTCCCTCCCAGGTTGTTGCGGAATTCACAGCGCCTACTTCCTGTATCATTTCAAAGAGCCCGCGGCCATCCATTATGCCCATCATCTCTACTGGATTCCCGTGCGAAACTGTGTCGTAGAAATGCCCCTGGTGGGGATTATGATGGTCCATTCTGTAAGACTGCGGAGGCGGGGGCATGAGGATTTCCGTGTCGGTGTATGTTGGCGGAGGAGGCGGTGGTTGATGTTGAGGTTGTTGCTGCGGGGGGTTATATGTTGGTGGGGGGCTAGGCACGTGTACGATGTTCGCAAGTGATGCGGGGAGGTTCTTGACTACTTGTGATTCGTGCTCAAAGACTTGTTGCTGCTGTTGCTGGTAGAGTTCATTTTGGTGCCGCTGTTGCTGCCATTCCATCTTCACGCGCTTCGCGCCGGTTCGCTCCATGGAGTATTCGCTTGTGCAGAGTTGCACGGTTGCGGAGGCTAGTGAGTCGAAGACGTCGCGGCAGCCTTGCGCGGCGGGGCATTTGTCTATCATGCTGCCGAGGACGTCGACGCAGGCGAGGGTGTTGAAGTCAATTTGTTCGACGGTCGTCTTGCGCCGGACTTCGCGGGAGTGCCAGAGGGCGCAGAGGTAGGATGTTCCCGCCATGAAGAGGTTGTGACACGCGAGCCAGGTGTAGTTGATGCATTTTTCGCGATGGAGCTGTCGGTAGAGTCTAATTATCCTACTCCCCGAGTCGGCGATCACTTCGAATGCTTCCGTGGATGGAGTTGGGACGGTGGGGCATAGTCCATACAGGAGTAATCGGGTTTGTTGATAGTTCAGATCGATGAAGGAAAGGTTGTATCCACAGTTGTTCATATCAGCCTTCGACTTTGGTACAGAGTTACACCATGACTTTAGTCGTGATTCGACATCCTTGCGCCATTCTTCCACACTGGAAAATTGTCTTGGTAGCGCCGAAGAAGACTGATAGAGAACCTGTTGAATCTCGGATTGGATTTGTCGAATTCTGAAGATGTGTATCGATATCGTCCGGCAAGACCTAATTCTCTTATCATCGCTGCCTGTATCAATCTGCGGTGCGTCACTCCATCCATCAACCTCTTCATCGGGAAACGGTGTCTTGATAGCTTCATCCGCAATCCCGAATGGTCGTCCGAGATAAACGCAAATCTGCCGGTCAAGACAATACGTACACCACCAAAGCCGTCGTCGTTCATCAAGCGTGAGTGGGTCCCACATCTTTTCTGCCTTTTGCGTATTCTCCTGATGCAAGCCAAGGTCGATTGCCAGCCGCATCGCCGCACCAAGAACATACCATACACCCGGGGCTGCAGGTCGCATTATGGAGTACAAAGCTAAAAGTAGTATCCCCTTCAACCCATCCAGACGGTTATTGGTAAGTGAGATGGACGAGAAAAGGGAATCCATGTGTAGCATCGCTGACGCGTGGTACCGCTCTGGCAGAGCATCTGTTCGCGAAGACATTGCTGTAGCGATGGCGAACACCATGTAAAGGAAATACAAATCTGCACAGTGCTGGTGATCCTTTTCGCTGCCAACATCCACCGGTAATCCATTCCCACACTCCACCTCGATCCTGCTATATGCCCGCTTGAAAATCCGCTCAAATGATGGCCTATGCAGGATTGGCGTCTGTGGATTGGCCTGATTGAAGAATATGTCAATATAATTCTCCCCTACATGGCGGTGAGGAAATGGAGCTGGGGAGGGACGCTGCCGGCAGCGCGGAATCTGAGTAGATGAATCCGTCGCGACTTCGGAATCTGTATTGGGAGGTCTGGGAGAAGAGTTGACGGGGGTAGGTTGGATGGATGTCGGTTGTGATGACTGGGGATTATCTTTGTTTGTCATTTTCACAGCTGCGAACATCAAGCGGGCAAAACTAGTTCAAAATAGTTAGCCAACGCCGATGCCATCACAACCATTGAAGGAACAAGAAGCACATACGAGATTCCCGAACTCCCTCCCAGGAACCCGGGCGCACTGGTGCCCTGCACGCTCACAAGTCCGACCTGACTGACGAGATTTTCAATGTCCGGGCGCAAATGAAGGGCCTTATCCTCCCTTCTATCCTCCCTAGCACGCTCCTCCGACGTTTCCGTTCTTTCCTCCGGGGGAGCGCTACTCAACTTCCGTTTAACTCCCCCGCCTCCGGTCTCACTAGTGTTAGATTCCCCACTATCATTTGAAATTCCCATCTCCTGCTCCAGAAACCTCACTCGCTTCTCCAACCAATCCACATAACTCCTAGGAACCTCCCTTCCCGTCGCCGCGTCGATCCCCACACATTCCACCCCAGCCTTGGCACACGATGAGCAATTCGGGAATAATTGATCGCATTTAGTTTTACGAGAGCGACAGCGGTTACAGGCCGAGATGGAGCGCGAAATCTGTCCACCTGAACTTCTCCGTCGCGACGAGCCTGTAGATGACGATGAGCAGGGCGAAGGAGCGTTGAATGTTGGGCGATGGGTGGTGGGTGAAGGTATACTACTACTGCTTGTGGGTGAACCCAACGGTCGGGATTTTTTGGGAAAGGTCCCGGTGCTGGAAGTTGAAGTTGGAGATGGAGGCTTCGTTTTCATAGTTTAAATGAAACGAGGTGTGGAGGGGTGAGGCGCGACTGTGGGCTGTTTGTTATTCACCCACCGTTGTCTATGGGCTAGGTATGGAGTAAGTGATGTATGTAGCGTGCCAGGTTTTGTATAGATAAGGGGGAGTGAGGGTACAACGATGATGGGATAAGGATGAGCTTGTGCTGTAAGTGAGTTTTCAAAGGAGGTTAACTTATCTCTATCCCTGAGGGGGGAGTTTGTGGGGGGGAGGGAGTGTGTGGGAGGGAAGGAAGGTAAGTTTAGTGTAGCAAGCAGGAAAGGGAGGAAGATGAAGGATCGGAGAAAGATAACAACCAGGGGACGTCCTTTCACCGTCACAGCAAAAATGGTCGGGAAGACCTTATCTCGAGTTTAGCAGTTGGTTATTGTAGTACGTAGCCTACAGTATATATCATCCCAGCAAAAGAATTTGTGAATAGCCTAGCATTTCGCTCTCTCACTTACTACACTGTAAATTGTAGAAGTCTGAACAAGGGCAACCTTACAGTAGAGGGAATGGAATAGAACAAGGACAACGAGTAAAAGATCAGGGAGAACCTCATGGACAAGGTATGATACTATGATCTCAGATATGATAATACAATTAAAAGAAGAGAGAATTCATCCTAATTCGAAAATAGATACGGTATCCCCACTATCATTCCCATTCCGTCCCATATATCCGGTTCATTCCATCTCAAGCCAACAGAGAGTGAGTTGCGCAGAGCACAATCCCTTTCACAACTTTGCCACTGTATCTCCTCCCCTACGGCTGGGAAGTATGTGGTAAAAGTGGGTAAAGTGGGTACAATGAACCCTTAAAGGTATCAAGCAATATCATAAAAGCAAAATACGAGTAGGGAGAGGAAAAGAAAAAAGAAAAGAAAAGACAAATAAATAAAAACAAATAAAACATAACCCATCACAAAATCCCAGCCCTTTCCAAGAAGCAAGAAGATACCGGCCAAAGGCGAAGGGTGCGGAAAGAGCGTTTATTAACAGTTCGATTGGATAATGAAAACCTCACTCTTGCGCCCCACCTATCCCATAATCCTCAATCCGCTATTCTGGAAAGAGTTTACAATTCCTACGAGACGTGACCCTGCTGTACCTGTACCGTACCAACAAGCTGGATTCGGCCCGCCAAAGTTTGAACCTCCCCCCCCATAGCCGCCACTAACAGCGCTCCTTGTCGGTGTTGTTTCGTCGATAATGGCTTTTTTTTTTCCCGTTGAGAGCGGCGTCCCGTACCGTACCGGCCCCTTTGAACCCTTTTTTTTTTTTTTTTAATCATCCCCTTCCCCCATTCATTATGAAAAAGGATTTGCCGTTATCCCGCCGGAGACGCCGAAAATTACATACCGGTACAGCTCGCTTCTCAACACTTCACGTGGCTACTATACACGTGTGTGGGGCCAAGTTACTTCTCGCCAATCCACCTCTTATTGGACATCCACGCGATGTCACAATAAGGTTAAGTCGGAAGAATGATTTTCCGAAGTTGGAACGATGCACTCGGAATTCGCGCGCGGGACCGGAGTTCTCGCGCTTGCCGAACGCGTAGCAGACAGGGCAAGCATCGTCTCTGCCCACACCCGGCAAAGGGAGAAAGCTTATCTCACGGCTTCCTGCCTCAAGGGTGTCCCCGGTTCTGATAATGTATATCTTGTTTATATCTTGCGGATGCATTGAGGGTGGTTGGTGTGATAGTGATGTCTGATTAATTTTTAGGTTGAGACATGTTTAGTTGTTGAATGTCTCGTCTTTATCAATTAGTGAGACCATGTTTGATAAACATGATCCAGCCACCTTAATTCCAGAGAGCCTGGTATTCGGGTTGAATAGAAGCTGGGGAAGCTGGGATCGTGTCAGCGTGCTGTGCGGATACTGGTATTCCCTGCATGGCTTGAGAAGAACGCACTTCAATCATTTAAGCTTGCTGGTATCTTAGCCTTTAATGCTAGGTGTGGAGGAGGGTATCTTGTGGCATCGACCGATGAACAGACCAGAAAGAACAATACTATCTCTTACCCCAAGCGAGAAATGCGTTGCTTGTCTCATGGCGTTATCATCAAAAGTGCATACAATATTCCATTACTCCCTAGACAACCATGATATCCTGCATTGTCTCAATATCCTTCTACGCCAACTAGAATGAGTGGCTTTGTCAAAAACAAGCATCTTAGAGTGATTCTGTGTGAAGCAAAAGCGAGTTCTGCGGTCGTTTTGCTCCAGAGGAACTTTCGGTTCAATGCAGGGGCTCTCGATGCTTTCATATGCAGAAGCGTCACATTTGGGAGAAGACCCCATCGATAAGGATAATTGCCCCTAGTCAACTATTGATCCTTAGGATGGTTCAACTGTGAACTGTAGATACTGTCGTCATCACAATCCAAGTCCTTTATACAGGCATAGGGGTGAGCGTGACTACCGGGGTAAGGTATGAGAGGGCTTTCTAACTGCTTGGGGCTCTGGAAAATGACAGGCTTAAATACATTCTCAATCCTTTCGTTTGATTTCGTTGTCTTGTACTATTGGAGCGTTATACTGAAGAAATTCCAAGTTCGTTACCAGACTCCGGGGAAGTCACAAAGATCAATACTCCTTTTGTAGCCTGTGACTTGTGTCATGCTCATTTCTCTCCCACACTCGCCTATCCACGATTCTTCTTCGGTGATGGCTTTTTATGCTAAAAAGCTGTGAAATTCGGGAACAAACGAAGGGATACCCGCTGCTTATCCCTTGTAAGTAGCTAGCGCGCTTCGCTCGTAACTTATGTCGTCGTCGTTTACGTCGACGGCAAGGGGTTAGCCTCGCTGGTCGCTTCTATACCGAAAACTCGATAGGGAGATTTAATGATCAGGCGAAACCTCTGTTTGCTCGCCGGTACGGAAAAATGGATCTCTGTAGCAGGCCTGATGCCAGGAGCTAATTTGCGTTTGGAATAGACAATAATCGCGGTGGAGGATCATAGAAACTACTACCTATATAGAGCAAATCAAGTACCGGTAGAGGACCATGTGCTACGGGAACCGAATACCTCGCTAATCCATGTTTGCGACAGAGTGTCATCCGGGCCTGTGCGGAAGGGGGAACTGGCTCTTAAAGTACATCCGCAAAAGTCTTGGTGAAATGAGCTTTTTACACCAAAAACAGCGAATTTCAGCTGCTCGCAGTTCAGGAACTACAAAGTATTTTTCCAACCTGACTTCAAGCATCTAGTTATTCTAGCTTTTCCCTACTCTCATGCAAATTTTAATCAATCTAGTGAAGATTTGGAAAAGTTATGTACTCTCAAAGTTTTCGATGTGCGAAAAAAGTGACATTTTACGTACAAAATGACCATCGCAACCGGTGTCCAACAGGGGTGTGTTTTCCCGTCAGGTGGATGGTGTTTCGAATACGCCGTGGACCCGTGATTTTCTTACAGTCGTGACCCTCTGATAAACCGGACAATAACTTGACGATAAATTGACCCGCAGATATGTCGTGTAACTAGAGAAAGAAGAAGAACCAAAGAATCTACCCAAGCATAACGTTTTGCAGGGTGAAATACCCTACCGAATACAGCAATAAGCCTCCAAACCAAATACCATCCCACACCGGTAGTGTCAACTTTGAAGACTGATAACGAAACCCGATAAAGTAAATTAACTTGAAAAGTGTTGTCTAGTGAAAGCTACAATGAATGGGAAGATAATTGAGCAGGTTGTGTGCATTTTTTGAAGTAATTCCACATGCGGGGGGTGATTAAAAAGTGGCAACTTTTGGTGCAAAAATGGCCATTTCACCAAGAGTTTTGCCTAGACGCTGTATCTTTGGCATGCCTGGTCAATTACAAGTTCTGCAAGCAAACATTGCGCTTCTGCAGATAACGAGATTTCCAGAATTGCACTTTCCTTCGGCTGTGGAGAATCTGATATCTTTGTTGATTAGCAGAATCTCCCGGTACAAACCATACTCAGACACCTAGCAGGCTGTAAGAACTCTGTTTACTATCAGTTCATCACACGATTCAACGGAATGGAGACTGTGTTGACATAGACAGCCTCCCAGGCCACCCGGGCAGGTGCTGATTGGTGGGTTTTGTATGAGGAAACGAGCTGTGATCGGCACAGTTGCCATAGTTCACCACAGTAAACCACTGGAAGGTTTCTTATTGGGTTTAGCTGTCAGGGTGTCCGGGTCTGGGAGGCTGTCTAACTCAGGGGGCCTATCCTAGTTTGGAGTTGTGTTGTTTCCGCTACTGCCAACACACCAAGAATAACCCAACTCTAATCCAGCGACGTGAGCGCGTGAATGTGGATCTTGGTACTCGCAGATAAGACTCTCAACCCTCCCATGCTTCGCCAAGATTACAAGTTGGTAAACCGACATATTGCCATGAACTGTATGATCAATGATTGGTAAGTAGAGCAATATTCTAGATCGCACACAGTAGACTAAAATGCCAAACAGTCTCTAGGGTAGAACAGGGACTTGAGAAGCCAATTAACCCTCCGCCTTATATGGTAAATGTCGAAAAAATCATGCGCAACCGATTGCGTTAGTAGAGACGTATCTTGCACGCAAGTCAAGTTAATCCCTAAAGTTAAGCTGTGGACCACGTCCGTCTTTCGTATGCTGAACATTCAGAGTACGGTAGAATATAGCCTCTTGCTCGGCTGTACAGCCTGGGAAGTGAGAACCTGCATGATTTCACAGCCTATCCTCAATAGATAGACCTACCGTAGCACTCTTCCCGTGTTTACATAATCACCCCATCTTCATAAAGTTAGTCACTGTATATCACTCGTATTCACAAATTTTCCACTTGTAGCCGGGCGGGAGCAATAAAAATAATGAGCCTAATAATTGTTTTCGTAAAGACTTACTTGATAAACAAGCTTATTCTCTCCAAAGCTATCAACAACAGGAATGACAATAGCCTAGGGTTGGGTTAATGACTGATAGTTTCTTCCTTCTGCAAGCCAATAGAGTGTTCTCGCAACAGCAGACGTCAATTTTGGAAACTACCTGTACGGATGTGTTTCTCTCGGTCTATACCATGGCCTCCAGGTATGCCGATAAAATCCTCACAAGGCACAGAGACTTGAAACCCCCCAACAAAACAAAATTTTGAACAAAAGCCGTAAAAGTTCACTCAGTTACAGTAATTGAAAATTTCCAGCTGTAGATTCAATTACGATGGCACGCAGGGTGATTAGGAAGCAAGCAAGAGAGTGTTTCGGAAGCAGGGTGCAGTTATTCATGGTATGAAAAAAAAAAAAACAGTGTTAGGAAAAGCTTCACACCCGGGTTTACTTTTTGATATATGAAATTCATACCCGCTGAAGCCGATCAAGCACAAATATACCTTCAAGCCCCCCCCGTCTCCGAGAAAATGGTGATAATCGAACCGGTTGTTCACCACTCCCCACTTCTACCTCGGTCAAAAAGGTATGATAAGTAGTTTAGTTCCTACCTTGAGCGGTACCAAGTGCCAAAAATGACGATAGACAACACTACGCGGAATAACAAATACAATTTGTAAGGACAAAGTATACAAGACCGCAAGAGCGCGCCGGACAAGTCGGCTCCCAGTTGAACATTCCCGACATTCAATCTCGTACTTTTTTTCCTTTCCGTTCAGAAAAACGAACACATTGCATTCAGATTTTGAACAAAAAATGGGATTAATGATCACTTCTGATGCTCTACCTTCTAAGCCCGGTCTACTAATACTCCCCGTGAAGCTTGGGTTGAACCCCACGTTATCTGAGTATCCCCAACAGTGTTGATAGCGCTGAATTTCCCTACACCGCACGAAATTTTGTCAACTGGGGGTAGTATTGACCCGCTACTAGGAAGGGAAGTATAACATTGTCAGGTTTGGAAGTTTACCTGATGGCGGGACTTTATATACGTTGATACACTGAGTACGCACGATATTAGAGCGGTCATAAACCCAACGGGGCTAAATGAACTAACAAACGCAGGGAATTATTCCAGGCATAACTACTTCTCCGCCATACCGTATACGTTGATGCGTTCCTATTGTACCCTAGCATAAATAATCGAACATCTGGCCTAGCAACGTTCTACAGCGCCACATCGCAACCCTCCCCCTCACTCCCGAACCCCGCCATACCTTTACCACGACAAAAAACTATTATTCAGGCAGATGGATGGTATGATACTAATTAGGATTATGTATTTATTTTTATTTTTAAATATTTTTTAGTTGTGGTTTTGGCAGTCATTTGTTGAGAAGTCGGGTATTGAGAAGGTGCACCCCGTTGCATTGCGATGTTCGGTTATTTATGCAAACGTATAATACAATACCACCTCTGGTTCCTAGCTGAGTAGGACACTGCCTGTAGAATCTTACCGTGATGTAGCGAAATTCCGCACGATCAACACTGCAGGGATAAGTATTCAAAATACACAAGTTATGAACCAATTTTTGTCGGGTAACTTAGTCTTCTATTCGTTTTCCTCAGATATGGCGGATCCTGTGACTTGTATGTGATTTCCTGGACTGCAAAGCCGCACGCACAATGTGGCTGGGTGAGAAAAATTAAAACATGAGAATATTTTTCAAGGGAGAGGGGTTGTGTCGGAGGGTAGGTATGGTTTGGAAATGCTGTGGTTAATAGCGGGCAGGCAAAACAGTTGTGATGGTGGGGAATGTATATTGAAAAAGAAACGGGCATACGGGGATGAGGGAGATTGGTGGAAGTGACGAATTGAATGAAAAGGAAATGGAAATAGAAATGCACAGCGCTGTGGGTTGAAAGAGGAAGGCAGGAATCAGACTGGGAAGATGTTGGGAGATATGATATGATATAATAAACAGGATGTTTGAGAACGGTCATATTCGGCTGGTGATCTTTCATGATTGATATTAATGCTTTATCTCTTGGTTGCAAAGTTGCCCTTTGGAGTGCCACATGCCACGGGGTAAATTACCGCTTATGCCCCCATTCAACGAGGAAATAGAGTTTAGTAAGAGCTCTTAACTATGATAGCTCGCCGTTATCTGGGCGCAAGGACGGATGCTTTTCCTATCCACTCTTTCAGACCTCTCTTTTAACCTCATAGTTTCTGTTTTCTAAATCCCGGCGCGGCGGGAACTATCCGAGCAACTGGAGTACCCCTTCTTTTTTCACTCCACTACTTAATAAACAGGTCAGTTGGGAAATCTGCGCCTTTTGCTTTATTGCAACTTGATATCTGACTATTTTGGATCGGGAGTATATTTATATAAGTCTCCCATAACATATTCAGCCTCCCTATACTTTATTCATGGAGTAGCGGTTATTGTACTAGGCTAGAAGCTTTTCGTATGATACCCGAGTAACGATGCGCAAAGATGTGTAATTTTTTCTAGATCTAGGGAGTAACACAAAGACTGGTTAAGTGCTTGGAAAAGAATCCTCTACAGACTTTTCGGATACAGCACGTTGGGTCTGGCTCTAGACATTACTTGTAACCTTTAAGACTTACCGTAAAATTTGGGAAGAGAGCCCCGGGGCGGGTCAGTGAGCTTGGTGCAAAGATTATGTCAAAATTTCCTTTCTGAGTAACTAATAGGGGGGCGAACGCTGAGCGGGGCGGACTGTCCGGTGGGGCGCTCTTTTCAAATTTTACTGTAACCTGTCTTTCACAAATCCGAAGAAGGGAATGTAATGGATGGCCGGAATGGATAAACTTTTGCAAGGATTCGGAAAAACCCAACAAACTGTCTGTAAGTCCACCGTGGGTATGGGGCGGGAGTGGTGACAGCGGATCTTGGTCGATGAGTGAGGGTAAAACGTGTCTGCAAGTGGTGTGAATAATTGAAAAGACTGAAAAGACTGACACCTCCGGACCTAAGGATGCTCTAACACAAAGGGAATCGCAGGTAACCGGAAATACGAGTACTCTTACATACCGAGGTAAATATTGCCACGAAGCAAGACTGTAAGAAAAGAAACGCCATTCAACAGATGTTGCGGTGTCGCCTCGAGTGACAATGAATGTTTTCAATCAAGCCTCAATCACAGCCTCACACTTAATACCGATATCACAATTAACCACCCAGGTATTACATCATAGACCAGCAACGCAGATGAAAAATTAGAGATGATTTGTATACCTACTTCCCCACTGCAACCCGGCGGCAATTAGAAACTAAAAGTTATCTCAAGGCCCATTCCGTCTATTTGTCCCACAATCTATCTCAAGAAACGAACGGACATGGCCCTCCCCCAACGAATAGAAATATGCAAGTTACAAAAGAAGAGAACATCAAGTGTAAACAACAGTAAAGAGAATCAGTAGTAAACTATAGTAAAATAAGTTAGCCATCAGTCAAATAATCCCCCCTCTCTCTCCACGCACCCCGCTCAAGAACTCAAGATTAATTATTACGATAATCATCCAACGCAGCCTGAATCCCGGCAACATCATAATAGGCTCCCAAGGACGAGAAGAACTCCAGTTTCGCCTGAATATCGCCGACCTCCGAACCGGAATAGGCCGTGGCGCGGAACCTCGCTTCCATGGGGTCTTCGAACATGGTTGTCTCTGGGTAGCCAAAATTTGATAGCGCAGTTACGTTGAATGCCGCCATCATGTCGTGGTCTTCGTGGATGGTGTTGTGGCAGTGAAGCATGTACACGCCACCCCAGGGCTATATCATGTCAGCTTTAGTCGAACTGTAGGGAGGAAACAGGGGGAGCTTACAGTATATTTAGCAAGAACAGTAACAGCCTCGTTATTACCCAAGGCAGCAACGTCCTTCAAAGCAGCAGCTTCATAAGGCGTAAATCTACTCCTGCTAGTGGTCAAATTCGCATTGGTCTTCTCTCTAGAGATGATCTTGAGGTCTACGAGATGAATATGTACAGTACCGGGTGCGACCATCCATTCCCACCGGTAAGTCTCCACTTCTCGGTTGTGCCGCACGGGACATTACGCAGGATCCTGTTAGCAGCGTTGGAGAATGCCTGGCCATTGACGGTCCACTGCCCGCCGGCTCTTCCGAAGGCAAATGTCTGGTCGATGGTCGTGTGGTCTGTCGGCAAGTCCAAATTCACGAGCGTCGCGGGGAGAGGGTTGTTACCGACTTGCAAGGATACCGTGGCTCCGACACGGCATTGCATGATCTCTGCGGAGCCGGCGTAGGCTGTGTCGACGAAGCAGTTGGCATGATTCATCGTGACGTTCTGGCTAGCGACATCGGAGAAGTCAATGACTATCTCTCATCTTTCTGCCACGGCGGAAACGAGAGATTCGGTCTCAACCGGATTGGACATTAACCCGCCGTCGGAGCCGGTCACGTGGAATTTCTTGTTGGTCTGTGAATTACCGGCCTGAAGGGTGATGTTAAAGGTTCGGCTCGTGGCGGCATTGAGGACGCGGAAGCGGTACTTGCGCGGCTCGACGTCAAGGTACGGGAGGATCTGGCCATTGACGGAGAAGGTATCACGGTACACGCTTGTCAGTTCGCCGGATTCGTCAGTGATATTACTGTTAGCGGTGTACCTCCGGGACTGCAGGATCAAGGGGATGTCGTGGTTTCCACGGGGAAGGTCGAGGGTTTCGTCCTGTGCGGCATCTTCAAGAATGTACATTCCCGCGAGTCCAGCATATGTATTCAAGGATGTTATTCCAACAGCATGATCCTATCAAGGAGGAGAAAAGGAAGAAGAAAATCAAAGTTAGCAGGGATATTATAGTATCGGAAATATCTAAGGGGAACATACATGATACCAGAGAGTTCTTGCAGCTTGATTGTTGGGATAATAGTAGTCCTTGTATTCCCCTGGCTGGATAGTATCTTCAGCCCATCTGTCGAACGCTATAAAATGTTAGTTAAGCTGTACCACTAGGGGTGGATCTATAGGGGAACTCACGTGCGCGACCTATGAGTATGACTGTTAGTAATCCTTCCTGCAACTACTAATTTTGACTCACTGTACGGCCCATGCAAATGGATTGACGCAGGGGGCGTGAACTCATTCACAAAACGGACGTCCGTCTCTCTCCCCTTTTGAATGCGAAAGGTAGGCCCTGGCGCTACACTGTTGTATCCAATCAAGTTTGCATCTCCAAGGTTGGGAAACAATTTTTTGGTGAATGCCTGCATTGTGACTTGGTAAAAGTCAATCGCGACTCTGGTCGTAGCATTGGTATAAGTCCTGGAATAAGCGTTAGATATCTAGGTCTAAGAAAAAAGGACGGAGCTCCCTACGCGATTGGTGTTTTTACTGGCATCATTGGGAGAGGGAACTGGAATTCAAAATTGTATGCCGGACTGGGTTAGGGTATCTGCGCATTGGCGAGAAGAGGAAGAAGAGCTGCTAACGCTGCGGTAGAGAAAGACAGAAAATTGAACATCTTGAATGATAGTAGGATCGAGTGCTGATTGGAAGAGAGTGAACAATAGACAAAGCTGGCTGATAATGATTGTGAAATGGTGGGAGTCAATGTCCCTTTTATATTGATAAGTAACGACCGTGAATCGTCTACAAAGCGATGAGTGTTATACGTTTAGCTCTTGTCCAGCATTAAAAGAGCCTTACGAGAGAGAGTAAGTATAGGACAAGATTCTAATGCATCTCGTCCAGCCCAGCTGATGATAGCGTAAAAACTCGTTAGATCCACTATCAGAGATCGGAGAGGAAATTGCTGTGCTAAACCACAGTAGGCTTAGCAGAGTAGGTTAACAAAATTGCGAATACTAGTTAATGAGATCTAGGAAGTTCGGCTTACCCAAGCTATACTTCGTCTGGAAAACACTATCCCTTCTCGGGGTGTTTTGTCTCTGATCGTGGAGATACGAGGCCCCCGCGAGATAGTGGATTTAACGAGTATTTACGGTATTGGAGGTTAATGATCAGAGAAGGCCAACCGTGTGCAGCATACGAGAAGTACGAGAGAAGCTATCGCGTATGTCGTTGCCCCGTCAGTAAAACACCGGTATCCCCACAAGATTCTCCTTTCAGACGGATGTTCGTGATGTCGTGTTGGTTGAGATCGGGTTATGGGGGGAGTCCACGCCCCCCCACCAATAGCCCCTGTCTAAGAGTAAGACACGCATACCATGCTACTCGTTCGTGGATGAGGCAATGAGCTTCGCTCTCTAAAACCTTCCGGCACCAAATTCTCCGAATACCCATGTTTGTAGTTAGACCGTTGATCATCTCGTTTGAAGGTTTCGGGGAACTTAAGATGATTTGCTATTGAGGAAGATTAATGTCTTTCATACCCGGTTGACCTCGGAAAAAAACGAAATAGTTTTCTATCGACTAAAAAAAGGTATAAAATAACATTGGACAAAAGCTTCATTCAGGGGAAGAAATAATTCATAATTCTAATGCAAGTCTGCCTAGAAATAATCAGACATCGTATGGTTGGAATTCCTCACTTGACACCCATCTATTCCCATGGACAAAGTTCAACAACTTTGCCATCTACGTAAAGTAGTCACTCGGGCTCTGAAGCGATGAACGCTTACCAAATAGCAATTATCACATATTCTAGAATAGGAAGCTGATTAGGTCTATCTAAATACCCAAATAACTTGCCTGAGTATCGAGAGAAGGTTCTGTGATATTGGCGGTCTATTCTACCTGTAATTAACTTAGAGTACTCTCCCGAAAGTGAAAATTTTATCTCTAGAATCGCATGTCTACTCATGTTGTTCCTCAAGGCTGTGTAAAACTCAAGGCCTACATTATCGATATCTATTATTCCCAATTAACGCCTTCGGCATACATAAGTGGGGCTGGCCGAATTGTAGAGATATATTAAAAAAGTTAAATCTAACAATTGAGTCGAGACATGGCGTGCCGGTCGCCATTGAAATCGATCTATCAGCTGCCCCTAATCAACTAGATATGGAAGGTGTCTTTATTCAATAAAAGGCTGATAATCTGAGTAACTACCGCAGACAGGTGAGTCTGACAAAATAAACTTCCGAGTGATAGAAAATGATGGAGGCTTATTTCAATTGCATGAACCATTAATTTCGTGGTTTATCCTAGCCTGGCTAGCCACACGAGTGTCGCAAGCAGGCTTCGGCTATCATATCGCGGCCATATCGTGTATAAGTATTCAGGTCCACTTTACCATCCACCCGTTCGTGCATACCCCCATCCTTGGATCACCCGCTGGTTGGCGTGGGCATGAGAGTGGGTGCACGACATGATACACTATATAATCCCGGATGCTGCCGCGAGTAAATACTTCCAAATTTTCCTTGAATGGGTAACAAAACTTCTAATAAACTCGTCAGTTAATCTCGTAAGGCCCGTGCGTAGTACTGTTAGATTGGCTAACGCCTACCGCTTGTTCCTCTGATTTTGCCAACACTGCATTTTCAGTAACAGCACTGCAACCCACCACTGGTTATTCCTTGAAACTCTTACTAAATGGGGGTAAACGGAAGACATTCTAACCCACTATACCAAACTTAATAATTCCTACCAACATCCGAAAATCCATACCTAGCCTTATTCACTTGTTTAGCGTGTAGTTGTCTGATGTTACCGGGTTGGGATTAGTAGAAAGAGGTATGTGAGCATGTGGTTTAAGTTATCATTTTCCCTTTCCTTTCTCTTATGCCGGCTATCCAAGCTCCCTGCAAGTCATCGCCGTGATAAATGTTAGGGCATCCCTCTTCCATCTCGTAGTGATCCGAACCAGGCTAGCAGAGAGGATTTGTTCTCAGCTACTGAGTCATAGAATCATTAAGTATAATCGTTCCGTGTTTGTTAAGACATGATTAGAAATACGAGGTTGAGGGATTCCACCGCCTGTCAATTAACTGAATACCCGAGGTGTTCATCGTGAGACCGCCTGGAAACATGATGAGAGTTTACTCACTGCTGGTAGTCATGAATCTAATTGCGCGCTACTTCCCAGGGGCACGTCTGATCATAGGTGGGGGATTTCCAACATGTAAGCCTTGTGCGATATTATATTACCCTAGAATAGTGAGCGGGATATACTAATCCGACAGTATTTTTGTGATTGGATATCTGCCAGGAGAATAGTGAGAAGCACAGACAGATCTTTGGCCAGTGATCAGGAAGAGGCATTCTGACCCCCCCCTTTCCTTATGTGGGGGGTGCAAGTTTAAAAACGAAAAGGACAACCTGGAAGCGGAGAATTCTGACCAGGCACAAGTTAACGGTTTGAGGCATGATGGGGTTTGATTTTACATTTCTGTCGGCTCCATCACTTAAGCTTCCTGTATGCCTATTGTTCGATTCCGCAAAGAAACATTGCTCTGAATGGGGCTCATTGCAATACATAGTTCCGGTGGGGTGAAATATTTGCCACAAATTGAGTACCGACCACTCCATTGTGGCAATATGTTACGGAATGCAAATCACAATAAAGACAGGTGTAAAAGGATTCATCTACCTTTGCGTTCAATTTTTTTTTTGCGAGAGCAACATAGATATCGGATCCCTGTTTAGGAAACAATAAGAACTTCCACATAACATCCATATATTGTGTTTCGTGCTTCTGGAGTAACTACCTAAGGGAGCCAAATTTAGCGCCTGGACTAATCCTTGCATCTGTAAATCGCTGCCGAAAGACCAGGATCAACAGGCAGTTTGGCAGTTTTCGCGTTTGTTCTTGCCATGTGTGGTATGTTGCGGTACGAATCTAGAACTGGTTGGATTCTGAACAGTGTGCAACTCTAGGGTTTCCTTCCAAAGTAACGAGACTTGACCAGGACTATCAAGCAGTAGAGTTTGGTCTGATACTGGAAAAACGGCCTTCTGCATCTACTTTTGAGTACCGTATGTTAATCAACTTCGCTAACCTTCCAAGGGATTAATAGTCGGCCACAAAATTCTACCAGCACCCATCGATACCAAAATAGCTAAATTAGCGTCAAGTAGAAAGTACAATACTTGTAGGAAATATGACATTCCCTGGTCCTTGTCCACGCTGCATCATTGTCAGATGTACAAGTACGGTGAGTATAGTACTTGAGTTTTGCTTAAGTGTCTGGGTCGGAACCGAGTTTTCCGACAGGGTTGAGAAATCTCCGAATTTCGAAGCTCATTCAACAGCAAGGCACCACCAATCCTACACAAATCTATTCCGGCAGACCTTGTACTTTACTGTACTCACGAGCATCGTAATTGAGCTCGCACAACCTAAACCAACAATCTCCTAAGTTACCAAATTTTGGCCCCAAGTACTGTATACATGCCCCAGCTTAAATTTGAATCATGATAATTACCATAGGCCAAATGTTGGTAATGAAAGGGTTTGCCCTACATTGTTAGGGGCAAAGAAGGATCCAATACAACCTCCTCAGTACTCGTAGACTGCGTTAAACTCGAAGGGGGCGTCTAATGCTGAATACCGGATTAGCGAACGCGCGTACAGTACCTCAATTAATAGGATAAGGCTATATTTGAAGTTGGTATGGGATGGTGTTAACAAAAGGCAAATCCCTTCGTCTTGTCTTTTGGGTTTCCAGGGTGTGTTCGGATTTCCTTTCTTCTCCCCACTCGTCTTCGCCGGGCGGGGCCAGTCTATGTAGCGTTCCCGCTTCCGCACACCACAAAAGCTGTGGGGGCTGCTCGCTTACTTCATGAACTATATAGTACCATGGCTCCTCAGTTGTGTGGTAGTCGGTCTTCGGTTGAATATATTTTTGCCCTAAATAACCATTATTATCGTGGTCAGAATCAATATATCCATTGAATACTGAGTGGGGGTTTTATTTGGGATACTCCAATTAGGGTCATCCTTCTGTCTCTTCTTCAATGCCCATGACCTACCTCCGAAAAACCAATGGAATCATCAGTTATGTTAACTTATAGCTAGACTTGGAATATTGGTAAGCTATCAACCTAAGGCTAAGATATCAAAAACATCTAATCATGGGGGATATTTTCTGGTGGGCGACTCTCTATAGCACTCAAGCCCCGTGAAATCATAGTCGAGTGATAATGCTGGCCCGAGGTTGTCACAAGGACTGTACTTGAGTATATGTTTTTTTTTGTATGGTATTCCCGCGGGCCAGTAAACTATCCCCGGGCGGAACAACTCAACTCTTCCGGTCCGGCTCCTTTATATCACTCGCAAATATTTCCCCGATCGAGGTTTCTCACTAATCATTGGCTTTTCCATGTTTGTATTCCTGTAGTCTTTCCCTTCCCTTGATGTGCGTTTGGGTCCTAACCCAAAGCGTACGGATAATTCCGCTCAACGTCGACCAGTTGGCTACAGATAACCAATGTCAAAAGTGCACAATAACATTGGAGGCTCCCTTCCGCAAACATAAAACGGGCTTTCCGACTCAATAAACCTCGAATCAGACGGTGCAGTGTAACCTGAAGAAAATGTCGCGACGCGATTCCTACTGTACAATATTGTACAGTACGGCACTGGTAAGTGGCAGGTGGGTGCTTCATCGACCAACAAACCTACGGGTATAGGATGCGATGTCGACACAAATATCGTTACGAGTAATTCAAGTGGTAGGCAAATATCCAAACTCTAAGCAGTTAGTTCACACCCTTTCTATTCAGTCCTTGCAAGATATGCCGATAGCACTCATTGAAGTCCTTAAACAGCCCTCCCTGGTGAGCGATTGTGGTGTCAACTGAGGCTCAAAGGACTCGAGGTTTTTCCACGTGTCTAAAGCGTGAGCTCCCAAAAAATAGCCATTTGCCGATATTGGACCTCGTGGCTTATCGGTAGTTAAATATGTATTGCCAGTGCAATGGTTTCTTAGAGTTTCGCATATCTAGTAATGTGCGGCAGAATACACGGCAAGAGTTAGGACTTCATTGTTCGCAAAGCTAACTTCTCACTGCTGCTAATTATACGGTACTGTACCGGTACGAGTAAAATAATGAAATTTTGATATATTATGATGTTGTACCTGTGCTCGATATGCTAGCTGTCCCGGACAAAGCCGACCCTATCATCCGGCCACTGCGATGGCAAATGGTTGTGGTATTTAGAAGAAAATACCAAGACTCAGTGTTAAGCCAATCCGGAGCGGAACAGCGAAGCGGACACAAAGCTGACAATCCTTGAATACCCGCAGCCCGGTCTGTTAGTAGGGCCAGTTTAGTAATTGTTTTGAGGGTCGGATGATCATGATTGTTGGAAATATTCGTTGCTGCTCGGCATATGTATGGTGTGAAGGAAAATTCTGCTAGTGCGAAACACTCGCGACATTAGCTAAACACTAGTATGTCGCAAGGCTGCATAGTTAGTGAAACGGGTGAAACATCGAGAGAAACACAGGCGTGTTTTATGGGAAGATCGTGAGACGTTCTTTTGCCCCTGGCGAGAATAGAACGGAGGAAACTTAGGATTTGGTTTTCGCTTTTGTTGGTTCTTTGCGCGTTGTTGTGTCTATTTAAGACCTCTGTATTTCCTACTGTTTTCTGTTCTGTGTGCACGCTTATTATCCCCTCGTCAAGGTGTTACCAGAGAAGTCATATCGCATGTTCGAGTTGTTCATCTGTTTTTCTTTATTTTATCTTTACACTCTTTGATATCTTTTTAGAAACAAATCTTCACTCTTTTTATTCTCTATTATTATTCCTTCGCCGGGATATACCACCACCCATTGTCACTCGGTACCGTATTTGTTTAAAAATGATGGGCCTGTGTACGATATGCCCTTTGTATACTGTTTAACAGAAACCAAATAAGGACAGTTTTAGCACGTCGCTCACCCTATGATAGCCCAACACCAAAATGTCCTCAAAAACAAAAATGATATTAGTGTGATAGATTCAGGCCTTGAAAAGGATGCCACACAAGTAGGAATCGTGTCTATACGGTAGTTTAAGAACCCAGACTTGACTATACAAGCACATTTGAGTAAACTTCTCTTGGTTTTGTTCACTGGTGTCTCACCAAGACACAAAGAACTTGAGAATCTTGGCATTACTGTAAACAAACTGATATAAAGCTAGAGACAAATACTCGTAGTACAGTACCCGTCCTCTCTCTTTGCATCATACGCTTTCCGCGACTTCTTAAATCAGAATTTTTCATGAGTGTAGCTTGGCACAGGGCTACTGCTCGTGATGATGCTAGAAGCACTGACCAAATATACACTGGTTAAGAATTTCCTTTCCACGATACCACCTCCACAAGACAGTCTGGATTTGGCTGCGCCACTTTAGTTCTGGCAGAAGCTTCCCGTCCATGATTATGATGAATGATCTACTAGGTGATTATCAACATAATTCGGGGTTTTTGATCCCGTATTCTTTGCTGACGGGCGAAGAAATACTCCTTGCAAGAAGGTGGGGTCTGTATCACCAGAATGCCTCCCCGGCTTACCCTAAAGATTCATCGGAATTTAGGGGTTTCGTGTAGGGTCTCGCCTCATAACTCTCAATCAGAAAATTGGATTCAATCCCGTAATCAGAGGCCAGCACTTATTTCCCGGTCACCGAACTGCTCATTCCCCCCCCCCCCGATAGGCTATCGCTGAGAGGAACAGTTGACTATGGTCCTAAAAACTATATTCAAGTAGGCTTCGGGTTTTAGGGGGAGTCTGGGTCCAGATGTAACGGTCCAACTCCCCGGATGATAGCTAAAAAAAAGCGATGGCCGGTAATTCTGCCTCTTATAAGCAGAACCGAAAGGTTGGACTGGATGAATAATATGTCTTTTCGCTTATTATATCCTGCATTTTATCTGAATACAGTCGCACCCCGCTATCCCGTATGGCCAAATTTTCTGAATTCCACCCGGTACAACGGGTGATACGGGACAGAGGAGGAGGAAGAAAGTTGGTGATATGATACTTGTATAATACCATACGTGCAGCACAAAATAATTTTTCTCCACAAATGTTAGTGACTTTTACCAATATTAATGACTTTCATCTCAGACAGTGCGGAGTCCACTTTGGGGCATTCTCTGATTTATTCTCCATGTTTTTTAGTCTTCGCTTTCAAATTATTTCACAGCATTGTCAGAGGATTGTATGTGATCCTTCAAAGAGAGCAAGGATGCAAATGGCGAGGAAAGCTGTGCACCCTCCGATGCTACCAAACCATTAATTGTATTGTCACACGTGTTGTGGGACAGCTAGTTACTTACGAAGAACTTTGTAAGTGATGTTGTGTTGTTTCCGCGTCACTGATTTGTAGTATTGTTGTTATCGTTCTGGTACTTAAAGGGCTCTGTGACCCTATGGGAGGGAGGGAGAAGAAGAACAGAGATCTATCGAGCAGGAGACAGGAAGAATACAGAGATTGAGCAGTTGTGAATACTCCTGACAGAGCTTTGGTATCGTTCATGAAGTTTATCGGTTCTCTTCTTTACATTTCGTTTGCCTTTCGTCTTTGACTTTTTCATACTGTTGGGAAACAACCTCGTTGACCCAAAATATCACAATACTGGAGGGAAGTTGTTGTCATCGGGGCAAGTGAGAATACCCCTGACTTTTAAGCAATAACATCATCCGTTACAAGCAGCACAACCAATAGCAACCCGGACCTCTATTGACCTACTTTTCCCCGGTGCCAATACCCACCAAAGAACGTCAGACCCCAAACAAAGAGGAACAGTATCTTAATTATTATCTTCATCCTTTATGCCTCTTGTCCTTTTTAGGAATAGTCCTTCTAAGTTTACCACAGAAATACGGTTCAGCAGAAAGGAATTATAAGGACAAGGGGTAACTTGCATCCAGAGTCCATACGAATCCGAATACCCCTGTTTTCCGGATCAACGAGTGCTTTCATATGGGAACTGGGGGCTGCCGCGGAGTTTTTACGGTTCAGCAAGGTATCCGGTTCTGCGCGATCCAGGATAGCGAGGTGCGACTGTACCATAAAAACTCTTGCCGAGTCTTGCGATCGCATTAGCCCACAATAGGTTTAGGTTGGCAAGTTAACGGAATTACGAAAACCAGTTAACGAGATCCAACACATCCAACTAACTCATGCTATACCGAGAGAGAGGAAAGCACTAATCCTTCTCGGGAGCATTTGCCTCTGAATCTGGAGATCAGTGGCCTTGCGGAGATAGCGAATCGCAAGAGTTTTTCCGCTATTAGGCACCTGTCGGAACCATCAACTTGGACCTTCGACAACAAGGATCGGTCACGCAAATCATAGTTCATGCCCTCAACTAATTATTAAGCCAATCTTGGATGTATTCTGCGAGACCCCTGGACCTCATAATCAAAGAAATGTTTCTGGCATCTGCCAGAGTAACCCATCACCTTGATTTGCTTTTCTCAAGCAGAAAGGTTCGGTTATATAAACCCGACCAAGTCTCCGAAAGCTTTCCTAATCCCATATATACCAGACAAACCTTACGTTTTGTTTATCGGTTTTGAAGAGAGAGTTACGACGAAACATGCGCAGGCCCAAAATGCGTCTTATAGTTTTTGTATCGTTTGGTTGCTCGAAGTTGGAACTATGCATTTAGCGAAGTTTTCAAAACGCAGTTCTACTTGTAGAAACGAATTTTGTTATGCCCATCTCTAGAAAAGTCAGCGTGCCCAACAGTCTCTTAATGATTGTAGCCTCCGGGATCGGTGTATCAATTGATGATTCACACCTTCACTCCTAACTATCTCGATCCTTCACCGAAGGATTTTAATTGTCCGGCCGGCGAGAAAATATAACGTCTCAGTATAGTAGCCAACAGTAAGACATGGTGGGAGAGAGTGTGGTCACTGTGATGGTTGGGTTGACAGAAAATAGAGGTTGAGAGGGTGGCTTATGTACAGTACATTTTTACTGAAGTCCCACGCAGCCACTAGGCAAACACATGCCACGTCATTTTTGTGCCTCAATTGCCATAATCGAGATCATTCTCACTCCGATGTTCTCGGAGACAAACGACTATTTTCTAGATGCCATCGCTAAAAAATAACCAGAAGGTACAGAAGCAATATAAGTTGTGTACTGTACTTCAGGATCTTTGCTTCGATTCTAGAGATTTGAGGGTAAAACTGAGTACAATAGTGCAGCTAATCAAGTGCATGGTACTTTGCCATCGCAGTTAAGATCTATCCTAGCAAATAGCTCCCCCTGAGACATCTAATGGGGAACGTTTGAAGATTTCTGAAATTACCCTACAAAGAAATCCCCATACGAAGGCATTCAGCAAGAATCACAGTATGTCACTCACATCCCGATCCAAGCGGACCATATCAGGCGCTTCGGGGTTGCGAAAAGCTCACGCATGCGTGCGTTAGGGCCTTGGTGGTTCTAGTAGGCCCCCCACTCCTCCACTCCTAAGCTCTAGTCTTTTAACTGGATGTTATATCTATACCGGTCCTAGTTTTCATGCACTTCCAGATCTTTTGTTCATACACACCATTTTTATGTGTTTCAAGCTAGGGTTCCACGATCCTATATCCAGGCATATCCGGGAAACTGATAGAATTTAAAACAACAACATACCCACTATTCACTTCTGCTTGTTCACTTTCCAGATAGACTCCCGGGCGGTACCAGCCCCATCATTCACACCCAAATGACCCAACTGATCATAGAATTTCCTGTGAGAATCTCCATACATTGTGTGAGTTGGCAAAGGAGGTGATCACATTGGGGGGCGATGGATATATGATCCTTAAGTGCTGAAAGTTCCCTTAGGATACCTATGGAGTCAGGAGGAGCAGTGTTTTTGTTAATTCAATCATTGATGTCCGACCATGACCTACACCGGGTATCACAAACTCATTGAACGGGCTTACTATATGTCAGAATGTATCTAATCATTCTAAAGTGATTCCAACTTTTTTTGTTTAACCCTTCCAACATATCCCGGGGTTTATCCTTTTCGTTCTGAACGCTGCTCTCAAGAGAGAGTGAGGATCGTTTACATAGTTTACATACGGTAAAGACTCGTACAAGATACTATCCTGGCCTCTATCAGTCGTGTTAATCTCTCCCACGCATAGGATAATAAGTTAGTGACTACTACTGGTGTATCACTTGAAGCTTGAACGACAACATAAGAAAGGGAACCGCAAATTGAGCCCTTCTCCATATTGTTCCGCCCGCATCGTTTGTAGGCACATTTAACAAAGCCCCGTGTTGCAAGGTGCACTTTATAATTCTTTAAAGCTCGGCCAGAGGCAACGGTGCTCTCTACCGATCGCCCGGAGGATCAGCACCCACTCCCCTCCATCGATTAGACAATTGAAAAGCGCGTGATAGAGCGTGATTCTATCTTTTATTTTTCAAGATCTAGATGGACACTCTAAAAGTGGCATCAAGAACACTATCGGGGATTTGGGTTGGCATTATGGAGTATTGGAGTCTCCAGTGTATCTCAACGTCCCCCGATCCACCGAAAAGATCGTGCCCACATAGATTTCCATAATGTTGGTAAGGTTGGGTTGGTATTTACAACTTTATCCCAATACCACCGTGCTGTATGTGAACCTTTGTCTTCACGATTATGCTTCACAGTGCTATTTCCCGTTTTGTTCAATACTGCTCTGAGCGCAAGAGATGCTATTATACAAGTATCATAGGAAATCGTGCCAGGAGTGACCCAACAATGGGTTAGGGTTCTCGAGTCTTGGCTGAACTCTGGTGAAAGGAGACCACTTTCAACCGCATACCACTCGACCACCAATTTTGATAAATCCACCGATCACAAATCTACCAAGAAATAGGTAGCTACCGGTATGTGATACCATATTCATCTCACGAATTGAAATATTGTCCTGCTGAAAAATGTATGTGATTAACTGATTCATTAAGGTACTCGAGAACCAAACGGAACGAAAAACAAAAACAAGACGAAATGACTGCAAGGACAAAGACGCGCGCCAACGAATTCAAAAATCAAAAACGAGAATCAAAAAAACAAAAACAAAAAAATCAAGAAAGAATTCGGAATCATAACGTCTAGATATGGGATTTCCTGTGGCCCATCTTCGACAATTCCGAAGGAGCCCGCGAAAAAAACGACTACAATTAAGAGAAAGGGATAAAAAGAAAAAAGACGGAATTTATCTATGAAATCAAAACCAAATATCTGCGTCCAGGAAAACACAGAAAAACAGGCCCTATATATACACTGCAGATTTATATAGGGTAGGTTTCTTCAGCGACAACTTTCGTTTTTTCTGATTTTTTTTCTTGAAAACTACGAATATTGAGTGAGTCATCCGGAGGAGTGCGTGAATATTGATGGTAACTTTTCCCTCGATACAGGGCCTCAATTCCTCCCGCCTGAGTAGCTGATGACTCAGGCGGGAATATCTTAAGGCCATCAACAGCCCGCAACGGCTCTCATATTCATACATCGCAATTTTTCTGTACCGCAGTGAAATGGGCAGTGGAGTCTCAATTCTATGAATGAGAGATGTCGGGGTGTTCAATTGTCGCGTTGCATCGGACTCGATTCCTATCAATCAGACGGATCCGTGAGCTGGATAAAACCGTACCAGTGAGAAAATAGATAGTACTGAATGCGTAGCGTTGGTGTCAATCTGAGATATTGGTCGGGTGCTCGGCAGCGGTCGGAGAGAAATGACTATGATGCGCCCTACAAATCATCGTGCAAAAGTCCCACGAGCTTCAGGTCTCGGAACCTCACTGGGCGCCCGTGGCCGTGTGTGGCGCCGAAGTGTTCCGGGCGCAGAGGGGCTTCCCCGCGCTGGCGTCGCCAGAAGTTGGTCGCAGCGAAGGCTTCTGGATCCCGGCGGAAGAGAAATCCCCACTTTGCGGCAAATTCAACCGTTAGTTCGTAGCTGTCTGGGAGCCAGGAGTATTGTCCCCAAAGCCTGAGTCCTCCGCCTTCGATGTCTTGACAAAGTTCTACCTGGCTAATAGAGTTGGGGTGCTCGCGGAGCATCTCGAGGATGGTGCGGCGGAGGCCTGGGTATGGGATTAGGTCTATGTATGGGTGGTGGGGAACTGACTTTTGGAGGTCGATAGGGGTGAGACTAGGCATGGAGACTCGAATACTGTTTATAAGTTGTTCCATTTCATAACCTTGGCCGTGATAATTTCCATAGGCATCACGGTATATCACGAATGGGGACCATGACCGTGGATTTGCGAGTTGCTCCTTACTGATGTTCAAATGGCGGAGGTGGATTTCAATCGCATTGGAGAGCTTCAGCATGTGAAGCGCGAGGAACTGTTCGCCGTTCTGGACTGGTCTCGTCGCATCTAACCATGAAGAAACGGGTATGACTGGACTTGATCGCCTGGAAGGGGTGTAGCTGCGCTCCATAGTGCTGGCAATTGGGAAGCTAGGGCTGGCAGACCAACTGTTATCACAAGATTGAGGCTCTCGGAGAAGGTGTTCGGCATATTCTCTTGAAAAGTTAGAAGGCTCTAGAATGGGATGGCTGATTCTAGCATTTGTTTCTGCGAGTCGCTGCTCCAGTTCCGCAAGTCTGCGCTTCTGCTTCTCTCGATAGTTTCGCTGAGCGATGCGGTTCTGCACCCTTCTTCTCTCCTTCGGATCGGAGATTCCATACCACTCGCGCTCGTCTTCATCCATTGGTGTAGAGGCACTTGATGAACCGTGATTATAACTGGACATTTCTTGCGGTGGTGACTTGATGAGTTTTTGGAGCGCTCTTGTAGGGTGTTGGTGAATATTGGAGTATGGCTGGATATTGCTAATAATTCAGTGTATTGCTGAAATCTTTGTATTGGATGGTGTATTTCTAGGAGTATCGAAGGCTGAATAGGCAATATGTTCAATTGTCTGATGAATGATGCTTCGAGTGCGCGCCGGGTTGTATCGTTGTCTGGGGTGGTTATTGAGATGGAGAAGGATATTATCGACGGGATTCTGACCATCTTATAGAATCTGATATTCAGTGTGTTTATCGAATCTGGATGAAAAGATGACTCTGTGAATCATAGACCGGTACCTTTTTTGATGCTCCTGTGGGATTCCCAATCAAAACGTCATAGGATAGTGCCAAGGCAAGCATGATCTTTCATGGCTAGGTTTCAGAACATAGATGTGAGTGTCCTACATGATCGGAAATGATAGGTACGGACAGGGGTTTAGGCCAAGCGGATGTCGCTATGTCAAAAGCGCAAAGAAAAGAAGTGTAAGTTATTGAGAAACTAGGATCAATATTTAGGGCAACTAGAACCAACAATCATTGACTGAAAGGACTTGGGGTACCTAATAAGATGTGCGTATTGACTACCGATGTTCGTCCCACGCTAAACTCTGGAGGCCTTAGACCCCGTCAATACTTCCCTGAATTCGGAGGTTTTATTTTTGGCTGCTGAGAATTTCCCTCCGACCGGTCTGACAGTTTGGTATGATACGGTGCCTGTCATTCGATACATCGAAGCCGGCGTTAACTAGAATATGATTTGTCGGCATGCAAAAAGATTTCATTCCATAAAGTCTCCATAAGGTTTCCCCTCGGGTCATTGCCGCATATGCATTGAGGTTTCTCACCTATAATTTACCTTCTGCAACCATCCTCCAGTCGGCCCATGTAATGGCCATCTCGCCAATACAAGCAATCGGGAAATACCGACATCCTATCCAAAGCTCGGGCCATACAGGATGAGTGGAGGATCAACTTATGGGCGTATTTGCCACCCGGTTGTGTATTTGATTTGAGCAAGGCAGACCTGGTTGGAAGATAATTTGCTGTGGCATATTAACCACCGAGAATGCACTCACACGGCGGCCCAAATGGCTGGACAGGCACCCAGCAGAATCTTTTTTTTCGCATCACTGAAACCGTTACTTTTGTGACACATGACCTGTACTTTAGCTATTGAAAACTCTATATACTTGGTACAGATCTGGGAAAGTAACTTTAATGTAAGGCACATGAGGTGGCTGCATCAGTTAACTTGTGACCGTGATTCAATCAAGCATGCAATGCCAAACCCTGGAAATAGGACGCAGCCTATCTCCACCTACATAAAATTTCTTGACGACGGTTCCGCATATAAAGCAATGCATAACTCTCTTGTATTTAGGTCACCTATTACCTAGCTTTTGCTATCTATATACAGGAGGAAGACTTCAGACGAGCCACGGATAGGCTATGTAGAGAGGCATGAGAAAACACCTCTCAGCTCCAATACCGCATTCATGTCTCTTCACCACATATTGATAAAATGGGTGCTCGAATGCGCCTCGTGCGGGGATAATCCTTTACTACTAGACTACGGTGGGTTAATGCGTGAATTATCCCACAGACCGAGGGCAGTTTTTGCTTGTTCGCGTTCATCAGCATGCCGTATGTGAGTATCGGAGGATTGCTTACCCGTCGCCAAGACATATATGTGGCTTTCGCGTGAAAAAGTTCCCCAGTGGGTTGGCGAAGCCTGAAGCAACGTGCTAAATGCTGGTATGCTAGTAAATGCGGTGGCTCAGTGTTTTCAGCATGGAATAGAGGATTACGTCAGGGTGAGAAATGAAGATAGTTTTTTGCTCTGTTGGTTATTAAGCTCGCGTTTGATGGAGGTGGATTATCATAGATATCACTCGGCACACCGCCACACGCTTAAGCGTGGAGATCGGCCGCTGTCACGGGGTTTTTGTGCAACGTAAATTCAACGTCGTCTTATCTAATCATACTAAAACCGGACAAACCAAAACCCAACAGGCGGCTGTGCTAGCTATGATTTGGAACAACCAAAGTTCCCGCGCAACATTTTGTTGAGAAATCAGCCAGTCAGCAATTGTGATTAGCACTCCCTTCAGCTATGGAAATGCCTATCACTTGGAAACATTTGAAAAAAATTAGGTTTGATGAGTCAATCTAGTTCTCCAATTGGTCTATATAAACATTTTGCTATTTTTAAAAAAAAATGAACAAGACAAAAATTAAGAAGAGTCGTACGAAGGCGAACTAGTTTGAGGGTTTGATAGAATGCATCTTTGTGCTGTACTACCCCGTCATGGAATTCCGGGGTTATGGTGGCTGGGATAAAGGCCTCTCCACAATTGGGACTATATTGAGGACTTCTGCCGCTTTTGATCAAAAGTCATAGGATGGCATTGGAAATCCGGCAATTGAGCACGCTTTGGCATGTCACCTGGTTAAATCCCCGTGCTTAATTGCAATGTTGTGAATGCTATCTACTATACTATTTCTGTACTTAATGACTAATTGTGAAAATTTTCGGGGGCAGGGCTCTGTTTCTTTGTAGGGCGAACGAATTGATCCCTGGATCATGGTTCCGGTGGCGAGTGATAGCTTGCGTGAATTTACTAGGCCCCGACTGATTATGACCCACGGAACTCCGGATATCTAAAATAAACAACTGCAAATTAGAAGACAGTACTACCTGTATGTTTGGCTCTATAACGTATTGGACATGTATCATAGGAACGCATTTGTTGTTCAAATGGCAAAATCTTTAAGTACGTATTTGAATTTTGCATTCTAGGCAGCACAATTCAATTATGCCCACAAGTTTCGCGCTAGACTGGGCGACTCACTTGGAGATGTATTTAATAGAAACTGGTTAGTTCAGGGGTGGTCTATGCCCCCGAAAACTCACTCGTAGTCTAGTATCTTGACGTCGCAGACACCTATTGTATAAAGTGCGACGTCTACTCTTTCTTATAGAGACAAGAGGTTCAATGGGCTAATGTAGAAGTTGATATCGATTACGACTCAACTGAGACAATTGGATATGCAAAAGGAAAAGTGTTGTATGTTGATTGGATACTTGGGCGGAGTGGGTCAATCCTTCTAGTAATGGACCACCGAAGGTTGCGAACACTGTCCTCAATGCAGGAGGCGTCGCGGTTTTGGAATCTAGAAGTTACCGGAATAAACTGGAACTAGATACTGCTACCCTAGTTCGGGAGATTCCGGTCTGGGCAATTGGAAGGTACATGCTAATACAGAGCTACAATATTTCATTGACTAAGAGCGTCCCATTAATAGTCGCTTCAGCAACTGATGTGTCAAGCCCTCGCAGTTACTTACGGGCACGATCGGATAGTAAAGTATCATGCTAGCCCCTAGATTTACTCTGCAGAATTATTTATGCTCTTTGAAAAGATCTTACTTTATTCGGATCTCTTGTAGATGCTTGTTCATGATAAGTGAATGGAAAAACTTTAAAAAATGCTTAAACAAAAGTAAAGTGGAAAATCTAATGCTTCCCTTGGGAGCCGCTGGACGCTCCCGCGACCTCCCAGCGCCACACAAAGTTCACCTCACTTTCCACACTTAAGTAACCGCCCGTACCAGGATGATACCATGTCCAAAGCCATCCCGCCACAATTTCGCTAAACCACAAAATTTTTGCAACTTGGTCGATCTTCTCCATATCACTGGGCAGATGTGTGAAGCTGGAGCCTCGACCTCTGTGTCACAACGCCCACAGCGCACTCCGGGCTGAAAAAAATGCACGACGCGAATAAGCTCAGCGCACCACTCCCATAGGCGCACATATTAAGATCACACTTTTTGCAAGGGGGGTTCTGCACTGTGTACCTTTTACTCCTGGCAGTTCGCTCGCATTCAGCTATTGTGTGTTTGGCTTACTCGAATGCTCGTTCCTTGCTTGATGCAACGACTGGGATAACAAAATCATCCCCCAAATTTAGTGGTGCCTGAGGTACCGGTACATATTTGACCACTGCCCATCATTGCACGCGCCTCAAGCAAAGGAAAAAAAAGGCAAATAATCGGCACGACATATCTACTTGTCAAATCTCGTGATTGGAAAGTGTAGTTCTCAGGTTGTGAATATCTGATCCCTTACCCGTGCATACTCCTACCGCGATGCGGCTCAGTCAAGCTTTTGGAACGGAGTGGGGAAGTTATTCCAGTGCTCTTCACCCCTGTTTTCCAGGTAGCTTAGCGAATGTGGCTGAGCCAATCTATGTTTTATTTACTGAAGCTGGCCAAGGTTAATGGGGCTGGCGATGCCGGTATGGAGATCAGGGTTTCATCATAGCAGGATCTGATATCATAGTTAAGGAATCAAGGAACATATTGGAAGCAAAGTGATGGTCTCGGCTAATCGATATCGGCGGAAGTTGATTCCAAGTTTTGTGCAACCTTACCTTTGATACTGTACAAGAGAAATCTAAGAATTTGAATTTTCCTGATCATGAGATTAGAATTTTAATTACGGTGAGTCTTTGAGTTCTAGAACCATATGTTCATGCACGGTTCATCACTCCTTTGACAAAAAGATGATTACTTGGTCGGGTTCATCACTCCTTTGACAAAAAGATGATTACTTGGTCGGGTACCTTTGGCATCCCGAAAAATTGAATTTCTCTGGCTGGTTACTGTTGGAGCAACTTTTGAAGGGCTTCGGTCAGGAGACAACTGACCCGTGGGAGATTATCCGTAAGTTATGCAGTGTTGTAGTCCACATGAGGTGCGCCCTACTCTCAAACTCCTGATGGAGTCATTAAGGTCACAGAACTTACACCACACAGGTTAGAGAAAAGTGAAACCTATTCTAGAAGGTGTGCTTCAGAAGGATTAGCCTGCAGGTGGGTGCACAAGTTGAGGCTCCCGAACGTTATTTTGGAGTACGACCACACTTGTAAAGAGTTACCCTCTAACCGTCGGTGGGCAAGACTTATTGCTTGAGGCTCAAAACTTAATTGGTGTACCGTGGGCCACAATGACAGCGATAATAGTCTAATCAACACAGGGCGCGGCAACTGTTTTGTCATGAATTACTTCTGATGACTGAGCAGTAAGTCCTACCATAAGTTCCATTATAAGCTTCTTCCAAGGGAAGACAAGGGCTGACCTCATCCGCTGTCGGGGGGGGACAACAATTCCCCCTGTTGCCGTATCGAGAGGCACTAGGGGAACTCGCTACCAAACAATATCGATACCGTTAAAAATTGCTTTTTCCAAGCCGCAGTTTCATGCCCTCTGCTTCCCGGGGTTATGGGAGCAGATGCTAGCTGAAGATGAAGCAGAATACGTGACCGGATTGAGTGTCCAGCTGAAGGTATTACAATAGTCTCTGAAGTGAGTCAAAACTACGACTCGAACTCCAGGCAACCGGCCGAACACCTGGGATAACATGTAACCTTTACTCAAGTTATGATAGAATAATAGGTTTTCCCGTGACGTCAAAGAGGTTAGAACACGTATCGTGCTTAAGGCCAAATCTTTTGGGTTGTCTAGGGTGACTTTGAATAGAACTCATACGATATACCTCACATATCCCGAACTCTCAAGGACCAATCCGTAAATCATTGATTATATTCTCAAAGGTACCGTGGATGAATTGATTCATCACCTCCCAGGGATGCGGCGGTTCTAAAAGTTGACTCCCACGGTCGGTTATTGACAACGTAGAGTTAAAAGGGATGGACTCCATTGAGATCGCCTATTCAAAATTTGGTTTCAGAACCGAGCGCACACTACCTGACTGAGATTTTAGATTCTGACGGAGGCAGATCTGCCAGGTGCGACGGTTGGTCAGAATATATAATTGGTGGATGCCGTTCTAACCGTAGGGCGATTTAGAAAAAAAAATCAAGCACATGTGAAAGAGGAGTAGCTCTTTCAGTGTGCCCTCGAGGGATTGGTATAATTGACTCAAGGAAAGTGAGAATCAGGCCCCTGGAGGTGTGGGGCTATTTTTTCATTACCAATCGTGAAAGGTGATGACTACCCTGTATA
Source organism: Choiromyces venosus 120613-1 (assembly GCA_003788595.2). Lineage (NCBI taxonomy): Eukaryota > Fungi > Ascomycota > Pezizomycetes > Pezizales > Tuberaceae > Choiromyces > Choiromyces venosus. The sequence goes on along the minus strand of ML120485.1, from coordinate 5,851 downwards.
AAAGTCTTATCCAGACAGAATTTTGTCCGCCCTTTTTCTCAAAACCCCGACTATATGCACAATTATTCCGATGCTCAATAAGTAACTGACAAAGTTGTTTTTTCCAAAGTGCGAAAACTACTGTGTCAGCAGCGAGACTTAGGGTAAAATCACCTAGGTATGCATAGGAGGTTATTAGAAAGGCACATCCTATATCGTATCATAACCGGTTCAGGTAATGGATGCATTATCACTCTACATGTCGCGGCTCCAACCCCGGACAACTCAACGTAAGTCTCATGAACCCTCACTCGGTCATAAAGGCGCTCCGCCCGCTATCTCATAGCTGTACCACCCGTCCTCAGAGCAGTGCCTTCTAGAACTCGCTGGAAGCTACTAGAGGCCCTACTCACAACATCCCTACATGAGGAGCTTCGCTATAGATACCCTATATTTATGCACCACCGCTTGCAGATACACACCCCCGTCGAGCCTCTTACCATCGACTGGGCGCCCATATGATGCTCGGTTAGTCCCGGAATGTAACCACAATCCCTGAGAAATAACAAGTTGTCAGCACACTTCCTAGATATAACATACCTTCATTAGCTGGAGTTACCTCGATCGGGTATAAGTCGATGGTGCGTCTCCTCCCGGACCTTACTAAGGTCCCGAAGGGTTATGTTAAGGGTACGTAGGTCTCCGCCGGGGCTTGATTGCTGCCTGCGGATATGGCAGATGGAAGAGTGCATTGCTGGAGTGCATATTCTTTATGGTATGGGGGGTTTTGGAGCTCGTGTACCGGAAAAAATTCGACGTGGGTTAGCGATTATGATAGCGTCGTATGCCTTGTGGATTCGGAGTCGGCAGGTATGAGTGGTGGTGGCCCCGGGAGTTGCCGAGGATGCACCGTAGTGGGTGGACAGAGCTTAGGTTCGAAGCCCCAGTTTGGAAGCAAACGAAGGCATACGCGGGTATGCCGGATAGATTCTCTGACTAAATCGATACGCTGGAAGAGAGTAGGAATGGAGGTTGTTAGGAAGTATAGCAGGCTGGATAACTTCAACGTTCCAAACAAATAGGTGTTTTAAAATTGAAATTTGGGGAGAGAGACAACCCCGAGTCACGGTTGTTGAAGTAGGGAAAAGAAGCTACTTTTTGAAGGCTGAGAACCAACCGTAGAGCATGATTCGGCGGCTCTTACTTTCTGGGTTACTGAGTTTTATCTATGCGTTACGGTCTATCTGCGCAATCGTTGGAGAAAACTTTTCAAATTTGCTTGACTGCTACCAATCAGTATATGAATACGGTATTAAAGAGTGTGCGGGTGGCCGTCTGACTTTTTCTGGGCTCAGGTTCAACTGACATGAACAACGCTTGCTCCAAAGAACGTACTCTAAATTCCGGTACACTTTGAATATTGTAAGATTGATTGCATATTGAGAGAGAAGTTGGTTTAACATGAACCGCGGCATGCGGAATAAGTGTATCAATGACAATTCTACTGGAATAGTCGTGGACTAAACTCCCTGGTATTGAGTGAAGTTAAGTCTGTTCGAAGAGTGACTTGAAGTGCACCTCAGAAAGTAGATTGACAAGTGATAAAACACAGTCGGTGCAAATCATATTGTGTCACTCGGAATCGCATAAATAATCAGGATCTCCTCGGGCAAGGTTATAGGTAGCATTAGGGACGAGGGGAATAGCCATGGGGTACTTCTGGAGGATTGTGCCCGAAGACAAGCCCCGGGGCTCGGAGTGGGGGGGGGGTCCTTGTGCGAGTATGGTAGGTGAGGATGGAGATGTACAGAGAAGTAGTGATCTTCTAAGCTCAATGCAACTGTGCAGGTTTGGTATCTCGGGGGGGGGGGGTGGTATATCTCGCCAGGCTGGTGGGGTAAAATCAGATGATATCCCTCGGACTTTCAACTGTAGTGATTGAGGATGCAAGGATCTGTTTGTACTTTCACATACTTTAACAAGAAACCAATTCTGTTTTTATGCCAGGACACAGCTATTACGGGTATCAGCTTTTATTGCTCGATTGGTTATTTTCGCATTTGTCTTCGTCGGGGACATCGGTTTGGTGTATCGTCACGGTGGTGACCGGGAAAGCCAGTGGTGCGTGTGGCAAACCGGAAATTCCTTGATAAATAGTTGCACCAGAAAACTACAGTTTCAACATATAAGCTCAATCAAAACATTGAAAAAACAATGGATAGCTCCTGACGGAAATAATAGAAATGAAGAACAATAATAATTGAGTAAATATTAAGGAAATGGTGAATGGGTTTGATACTCAAAGTATTCAGAAAAGGTAGGACAATAGCTGGCTCTGAGAGTATTTCAACGTATTTTGCTATGATTGAGTAAAGGTAATAGCTTTATATTGAAGGTTTAAGCTTTAGATACAGGAAACTACCTTGAAAATATTGGATATGAGTGCCGTCTTTTACAATGCCTCAAGATAATGGGTATCTTGCTCCTAGGAACTAGATAGTTCAATTTTCAAATATTTTTTTTTGTAAAGCAAAAACTGGAAATTTGTCAGGCAAAAGACAATTATGTGATAAGCCTACTTAAGATATTGGACACTATTACCTTAATAGAATTTCAAATATAGTTCAGCTACTTCTCTTATTGGAGATACTTTATGAAAAGATTTACAGTAGAAAGGAGCTAAGTCAGTATAACTTAAAGTCATGAGAAAAAACTTAACAATGTGTCAAGCAAGCATTATACCAACAATATATACTAACGTATTTGACCTAGTGTTGGGACACTCCCTAGTTATGGGACAGACTTTAAAATCTAACCAGTAAAATTGAAATGTAAACAACAGCTCCAGTTGGTGATCAAATAATTTAATACTCCACTAGAATGTAGATGATGAACTCTAGCCTCAGCCTATGAAAAAATATTTCCCCTTTTCTCTATTTTAATATCAGTTTTTGGTCTAAAATAGTAATATATACATAATTTGCAACAACAATATTGATGATAAAAATGACCAAGTAAAATAAGTAAAGTGGGAAATATTTTAGTATGAGGACGTTCCTTGGGGTCTGTTTTATGATACCCTAAGGCTGTGTGAGAGCTTCTCTCTTATTTAATTAGAGTCGTTGATTTCAAGTGTCCAACATTTCTGTTCTCTGCAATATACACTTCTCTCACACAAGATACGAAGCAACAAACCTCTTGATAAGTTAGACGTTTACGAATATCACACAATCACTAATGCCTTCTCCCAAGGATATGAAGGAGATGCATCTTCAAGAAGCCTTGAAGGCACATGAGGCTGATCCCAACCTTTTACTCCACCAATTGTCTCTTATGTTTGAAGTACCAAAATCGACCCTTCATAATCGAATCTCACAACATTCAACCCCAGCCAAGGCAGCTCATGAAACCCAGCAGCTTCTCTCCATCTCCGAGGAGGAGGCATTGAGTGCATGGATTAAGAAGTGGGATGACTACGGATTTCCAACTCGCCGCAGACATGTCTATCAAATGGTTCAGAGTCTCCTTCATGCACAGAATTCGAGAGACCAAGTTGGAGAGCATTGGCTCACCCGCTTTTTGGGTCATCATCCTGACTTGGATGCCAAAGTAGGAAGATGTTTGGATAGGGAGAGGGCTCTGGCCACAGACCTGGATTCCTTTAAGATGCATCTTGATCGCTTTTATCACATTCGGTGCAAGTTCCATGTCAAGGATGAGGACACTTGGAATACTGATGAAAAGGGATTCGCAATTGGATTGGGAGGAGCAGGTACCATGATTTGCCATGCCTCACGCTGAAATCCAAGTATCATCTAGGATGGTGGTCGTGATTGGGTTACTCTTGTGGAAGTCATCTCAGGTGCAGCCAAAGTCTTGCCTCCACTGATTATCTTCAAGGCAAATGCTCACTTGATGGGACACCATTCAAATATCGAGATTGAAGAGAAGGAAGATGCTTTCTTTGCCACTTCCCTCAAAGGGTACACCAACACCAATATCACCTTTTGGTGGTTTCAGGAAGTATTTGAACCACGAACTCGTCCTATGAATGATATCAACCAGCATCGTATTCTTGTCTTGGATGGACATTCAACACATGTGGAGAACTATGAGTTTGTCAAGTATGCTATCGACCACAATATTCATCTTCTCTGTCTTCCCTCCCATTTGACTCATGTTCTCCAACCTCTCGATGTTGGCATCTTCAGCCCACTTACAACCTATTACAAGCAAGAGCTAGAAGATCGTGTATGTCAGCAAGGCCCATATGGTACGATTAAGAAGGGTGACATCTTTCCTATGCTTCAGAGAGCAAGGCAAAAGACCTTTCAGCCAGAGACTATCTGGTCTGCCTGGCATGCCTGTGGGCTGATTCTATTCAACAGAAATCGTATCCTAAGAGATCCTATCTTACAGGCAAATATGGTCCCCCAGACTCCTCTAGCCACAAGACGACCCGGTCTTCATATATCAGTAGGAAGAGTATTTGGAGCCCCTGAGCTCGATCGTATTGAACTCAGTAATTAGCAAATAGAGGAAACTCTTGCCAATAAAGCTCTTAAGGATCTCTTGACCCAATGTATCAAAGAAGCTCACACTATCAATGCTGCAAAGGTTATCGCAGAGGAAGAAGTTGCAAAGGTACGCCAACTAGCAAAACCGGCCAAAGCTGATAGAAGGCAACTACGTGGTGGACTTCTACTAAGCTCCAAGCACTTGGCGAGGCTATATCATAAGCGTATGGAACTTGATAAGAAAAAGGCAGAAGCTGCGGCAAAGCATAAGGAGACCAAAGGTCAAGTTAGGAGAAAGATACAATCTAAGACCAATCAAAGAGGAGAGACTTACCTGAACCATGCTGAAGAGGCCATCACATCCAGCTCTGATGATGACAACTCTGAGATTAGCAGTGATGAAGAAATGGTTGATAATCAACTATATCAGGCCACTAATAAAGTAAGTCTTCCATTCAGATAATATTCACTTTCACCAAATCTAATGACTTGACTCCAACAGAGCTCCGATCAACCTGCTACCACTCGCCAATTGTGGCCCAGAACCATCTCTACCTGTGCCAGGAAGTAGAATAATTTTATAATTTTTTCTCTTCTCAAAAACCTTAACCTTGTAAGTCAATCATGAATTATCACTCTTGGTATATATTTACTCATACATATAGCTGTATTAGTTCAATGGATATAAATCTGATAGAGGTTATTGGGATGGAAACTGGCTATTTACATATCAATTTGTAGCTTATATGATTTAATATTGTCTGAGTTACAACAGTTTTTCAATTAAGTAGTCACATTTTATGTAGTGTCCCATAACTAGGGAGTGTCCCAACACTAGGTCAAATATGTTAGTAACTATCTGATACTACTTTTCATCTTTGCTAGAACTGGAAAATATACAAGAAAGTTACAAGCAGAGACTACATAGTATATGTAATGGTCCTGCTAAGAGTGTTTTACAGTAGACTATCTTTACACCCATACAGGAGACTGAGAGGTCACTGGGTAAAGATAGTTGAGTCTATTATTGGGGTGCTCACTCAAATACTAAATCTAATATGTACTGAAAGGCATATCTGATCGTGAGATCTAATCTAATCCAAATGTCCGCAATCTTATCCAAATGTCCGCAATCTCAACCACCATCTTATCCAATGTACCATCTCACGTACCATCAGATCTGGGTGGCAATGGTGCTACCCACCAAATGATGTAATTAAATTCACAAAAGAAAGAAAGAGAACAAAATTCAATGAAATAAAATAAAATAGAATGTGATAAAATAACAGAGAATAAGAGAATAAGGGAATCAAAAAATAAGCAAAAAGACTGGAAAGAACAAAGAATAAAAGAGG
>ML120484.1:166430-328444 GCA_003788595.2 Choiromyces venosus 120613-1 | reverse complement strand
GTAAGCTACAATAGGACTAGCGGTGGTACTGTGACCTGAGCCGTGCCGTGTGAAGTTGAGCGTGCAAGACATTGTAGCATTACTATAGGGACTTCAAGCCTGAGGCAGTCGGGGGTGAGTCACCGAATCATCCAACTGTTCATTCGCGACCAAGGCGGCTAACCTGTTACCAAACACAAGACCTTTTTGACCGGCAAAAAGAAACTTGGGGTAAGTGCCCATGCAGGATCCAGGATATGATTGTCCAAAATATTCGAGAAACAATCGATAAGAGGGTTGGGCAAGTTCACGGGGTGCAGCGGGACCGCCGTGAAGGATACGACGATGATTGGGAAGCCATAAGCGCTGAGCTCGAGAGTCGGATATCCAACGACACTTCTACACAGCCTGTACTGCGACACACTAATCACTGGAACTTGGACCTAGTGGGAAATCAGGAACGTCGAAATCCGTTGCCGGAAACTGAGAGCTAGTTTGACTTGAGCAAGACGTCGGTAGCCCGGGAGCTTCAGTTACAAGATTCAGATGCTCTGAGACCAGATGACTCACATAATCCGACCGTAGGACCGACAGCGGACAGAGTGACGATCGCTTCTCTATCTCGTGGGGTCTCGTTGAGCCTTGAGGATTCTCAGGAAGGGCAAGAAGCACCAGCGGGGATGTCATCGTAAGCCGGATGATAATGAGGGGGGGGGTGGGACCATCACCGAGAGTGATTAAGGGGAATTAAGAACATGTAAAGATTATGAGTAATTGATTTAATTTAGCTTACTATGACGACACTACAATAGAAACCAAAGGACGTAGTGCAAAGGAATAATCAGGGCGATATTCACCATAGAATCTATGAAAGGTGGCCATCCGGAGGGTGTCAGGGCAAGCAAAATGTAGTATATCGGATATCAGGAGGAAGTTGGGAAGATTGGACAATACCGGGTGCAACGTGCAGACGGCGTCAGGGGTAATTGACCACACTTCGGAAGGCATCCTGAGGAGGTCCAGACATGAAGTAGTAGCATCAAGATGAGGTGTCGCGGTCGAGGTGAAATCTGGACGCATCGTGTATGCAGGTGGGGATCCAGACGAGAGGAGCGTCATGTAGAAAGAATCTGGATGGAAAGGCCTGATGATAGGCGGCGCCAGGGCGCGCATCGTGAGTATTGTGGAATCCCGATGCACACAGGCGAGGATGCGACGTCAGGGCGGAAGACGCCAGAATTAGGCATTGCCACGATGTAAGAGCTTAGGATCAAGTAGCGTCCGGACGCAACAGGCTAGGATCAGATGGTGTTAGGATGCAACACCCGAGAATCAGACGTTGTTATGATGCAACACCCGAGAATCAGACGTTGTTATGATGCAATATCCAAGGACCAGACGTTGTTAGGACGCAAGAGTGCAGAATCAGACGTTGTCAGGGTGCACCTGGCATAGGGGTCCGTGTCCGGATACTGTCAGGACGCACCAGGCGTATGACTCGACGTCAGGACGCGACGTCGGTTCGACAGCGCGTCCTAGTTAACGGTTATCGTTACAGGCACCCTGTGCGTCAGACGCACAGGACGCACGGGGCGCAAGATAATATTTTTGCTGATGCATTGGCTTCTGCTTTTGTATGGTTATGGGAGCCATGCTACTATGAAGCTTATGTGGACTTGCAGACAGAACCAGGTTGATATCTTATATCTCATAGCCCACTCAAGCCATGTCCTACAACCACTAGACCTGGGTACATTCTCACCACTCAAGTCATGCTACCACAAAGAAATTGCCAATCTTGCCCACCTTGACGATGCTGCTCCAGTAAAGAAGTGTCGATTTGTTGAAGCTTATCAAAAAGCCTGAGCAGAAACCTTTACAACTTGAACTCTATGAGTAGGCTGGTCGGCTGCTGGCCTTTTTCCTTGGAATCCTAATAAAACACTTAACTCCTCTCAACTTCATAAAGTCACTACTGCACAAATTGCTTGTCCTACTTCCCCACCTCCAGTCGTCCAACCACCTACCCCCCAACCCCCCTCTACACCAAAGCAGTCCCACAACAGCGACTTTGAGACTCTTCTCAGAACTCTCAAACACCCCCAAGACATTCACTATGCTGTTCAGAGATTGGGCCCATTGACACGAGATCAACGAACCATTTTCCAGAAGGCGCAAAAAGCACTTGAGGAAGCTACAGTCTGGGATAGCATCTTACATGCAACCAATGAGCACCTCTGTATTCAAATCAATGAGTTAGAAAGTAAGAACAAGAAGTGAAAGGTTATTCTAGATCCAAATACTATTTTTGTGAATGTAGAAAGTATAAAATAGTCATTGGAGGAGGCAGAGAAGGCGTGAGGGGAGGCAGAAGCAGAGAAGGCCAAAATTGCAGAAAAGAAGGCTCAGGCAAAGGCAAAGGAGCCTTCCTTAGAAGAGGCAGCATTAAGAACCTCTAGAAATTTGCAAAAAGTACAAATGGAATCATGTATGTTTCAATGGGAGTTGTAAATCAAATATATTTTTGCATTGAGCAGTCATGCCAAGGTGGCTGAAAACTAGGGTTGGCTGAAAACTGAATACGTGAGCTTAGTAATGTGATCTAGTCTGGATCAGCTTGGTATGAGAGAAATGAACTATAGGCCCTTTCCCCCCAACCGGACAGCCCCCAACTGGACAGGTTGGAACACCTTACTTAATTCGATTCAACCTCTCCACCACCAACTTCATGTATCTATTGAATAGACAATACCAATTCTTTTTTTATAATACAAAATAACTTTGAGCGAAATGAAAATCCAACAAGCCATCGAGATTCTCAATGACCCACAAAATGTTCATTCCTTAAGAGATGTTGTGAAAGCATTGGGAATCTCTCGATCGACTCTGCATGACCGTATTTCTGTAGCTCAAAGTCACAAAATCATCAGCACCAAAGCTCAATTCTAACTCCAAGGCAGGAGGTGATTCTCGAGACTCATATTATTTTTCTGGCTCACATGAAATGTGTCCCTTCATCCTAGAAAGTCAGGGAAATAGCAGCTAAGGTTTTGTGACAATCGAATCCAACTGTGCCTATCCCAGGTGACACCTAGCTTCAGGGCTTCCTTCAATGAAGCAGGTTTCTTGAATGTCAAAGGCATGGCTCACTTGATCTTCCATGCCTTCAAGAGATAGGGGAATCCCTCATTCAGTTTTTTTTTGATCTTCTCTCCTATTATGAGGAGAAATTCCAAGTCACATTGGAAAGGGTCTGGAACCTCAATGAATCTAGCTTCAAAATCGGAGAACCAAAGTACTGGGCATATGGCATTAGTCCGGTGGGCACACTGAATAATGTATCCTATGAATCATCAGAATTGGTGACTATTTTAGAGCTCATATCTGCGACTGGAGACTTAGGCAAGCTACTATTGATCTACAAAGGAGTGAACCTGATGGAAGCTTGGTTCCCACAAGAAAGGCAAATCTCTGTACCTGTCTCAACCAGTTCTACAGCATTTATTAACTCTGAGATCTTCCTTTCCTGGTTCAAGTCCAATTTCCCCTCTTCTGATAAGTGGCAGTTGCTACTACTCGATGGACACTCTGCACTCATCACGGATGAATTCATGCAAGCATCGATTACTAAGGCCCATGTGATTCCAATTTATTTCCCTTCACATATGACCAATGTGTTACAACCGCTTGATCGTGGATGCTTTAGCTCGGTAAAGCCAAAGTATTGTACCTTCATATCTGAAGGCTTTCTTGAAGGGCTCACCCCATCAAAGCAGCTTTTTTTCAAAGGCTACTTTGAAAAAAGAGATGAGTCTTTTTCCAAGAGAGTCATTCTTGGGTCATGGAAAAAGGCCAGACACCTTCTGAGGAACATTGATCTTGCGATTGAATCTTTCCACATTCAAATGAACTGAAATGTAAGCAGAAAAAATTTTCCATTCATCTCAATACCGATACTAATTGCTTCTAGGTACATGCAAAGAATTGTCAAAATAGGCATAGGTGCACTCATTCAAGTGATTGCCCTGATTACCTTAATACTTTTCGCGTATTGAGTGATGTCTGCAATGGCAAAAATACCACACACACCGCCTATACCGATAATCCTATCCACATGCCTCCTCAGGTCGATCCTGCTTACAGCTCTTCTCAGACCACCTCTTCTCAGGCTCTCTCTTCTCAAACCACCCCTCCTCAGATGGTCCCTGCTCAGATCACTCCTTTTCAGACTGCACCTCCTCCCACTGTCTCTCCTCAAACTGCCTCTTCTCATACGTACCCTCCTCAGACCAAGCCTTCTCAGACTAACTCTCCTCAGACTGGTACCGAGCACTCAAGAGTGCAGGCCAATCTTGGTAACCACCAAACATTATGGAGATCAATTAGGATGTCTTTAATGGCCAAGGATAAACCTGCAATGCTTGCTTAGCTCAGGCAGAGTAATGAGAGAAATAAAGAGCTAGAAGCAAGAATTGCATGTACACAAGAAAGGCTGGCCAGAGCTGAAAACCAACTGACTGATAATCTGAAGAAGCAATCAAAAAAGAGGAAAAGGATTGTCAACCCAAACAATTCTGCATACAATCTCTTACCAATTGTCAGAGAAGACCCAAATTGCCCTCTAAACCAGGAGGCAGATAAGGAGAATTCTCATTGACTGTACTCTCTATCTTTTTATTTTTTTATTTGTTATTTATTTTGCATTGATTTAGTTTTGTTTTGACCTTTTTTTTTGTGGATAATATTATATAGTAATTGTTGTAAAGTTGGTGAACCCTTTGCAGTTGCATGCGTAGTGTGGTCAAAATTTTGGGGCTGTCCAGTTGGGGGCTGTCCGGTTGGGGGCTGTCTGGTAGGGGGAAAGGGCCTATAGTGTCAAAGAAAAAGAAAAAGAAAACATGAGAATGATTCTAAGGAAGTGGAGTTCCTAGTTCTGCTGTATAGTCAATCAAACCACTCAAACATTACTGAGATGTCGGATCGGCTACCCATGAGATGCGGCAAGGGACACAAATACTGTATCCTTCAAGTTATTGAGGTGGTTAAATCCTCGTAATGACAGGTCCCGCAAAGTCACCACACCATACCCTCAGGAAGCGTTAGTATGAAGAAACCTTCCACAACGGTTGTCACGACTAGTGGGTGGGGTCACATTTTTGACACCTCTTGATATTCAGGTGAGCTTGTTGAGCAAAGAAATTCATAATTTTTACGTGCCAGCCAGCTTTTCTAAGGTAGCTATTTGTGACGGCCTGAGGATTAGATTGCCCAATCTCAGCGGCTCAGCTATGCAACTCTCTGCTGGATGGTTACTGTACTTGTATGTTGGGCCTTTATTCCATACCTTAGGGTGAATATAACAGATGAGCCCTGATCTTGTATCTAAATCAATCCACAGACTTATCAAAAAAAAAAATCTTTTTCAAGACGCCAATGGATTTTACTCTCTGGCCATTCTATACCTGCAGCCAGTGGCATAAAATCTCAAGAAAGTGGGATGGCACTTGTGGCTTGCACGTAGCTAATAGCTCCAGCCGATCGTTAGATTAACTAAAATTGTAGCGGGAATGGAAGGTGAGCTTACCAGTGTTACGTTGGGTCCTGTACAGGACCCAGGTTGGATGGTGTGTTCGACCGAGTAGAGCCCTTGTGAGTTCCCCTATCTGTGACCCTCCTCTAAACTGGATACTAGAGGGCTGCAGAATTGACCAAATGATATGCTGTGTAACCACTGAGATAAACTGTAGCAAAAAGTGATGATACCAAAATGTAATTTTCTATATGAGGGGTGTGTTGTTTGTGCTAGGTTCTTGGCTATGGTTGTCATCTATACTAAGGACAAAAACAAAGTCACACCCCCACTATGCAGAACTGCATGCCAAGCCATCGCCCTAACCCCTAAACTAGGCAGGGGCAAATACCCTTGAAAATAAAGTGACCAAGCCCTAAAACCAATACCTCCTCCACAAGGGTCCCTTCTTCCTCTGCCTTCGACCCTGAAGGATATAAAAAAATACAAGCAACTCACTGTAAGACCTATCCATCTCCTACCCATGCCCGCCTATTCTCAGCAGCTAAACCTATCCATCTAGTACCCCTGCTTGTCCATTCCCCTCACTTCCATCAACCACTGAGTGACTAACCATGATCCCTATCTGCCATCACTCCACTCCCCAGCTCAACCTTTTCTGTCTCCTACCTACACTCCCTCATACAGCCATTCACTGAACCAGCCAAGTGACTAAACATGACCCCCCCCTATGCTATCATTAAACTTATCCAATTCCCTGAGCACTCTCACTCCACTGTAAACTCCTCCTACCCACTCCTTGAGCTCTCTCTCCCCCATTATCCTCCACTGGTTATATTGTACTTCTCCTTTCCTCATACTCCAAGATGTCTACCATCTCTACTCCAGCCTGTATCTCCATTCTCCTTGCTAGATGGACTTTCAGATCATTCAGTTGCACACAGTCTCAGGACCCCTTTCTTGATGTGGATGACTTGTCTTGTGTTGATATCAAGTAACCTCCCACTCTTACTATGCCAGGCCAGGTCAGATAAAATGTATGGACCTTCCCATTGGGGTTCCAGCTTGCTCCCTCACCACTGATCAAGAAGATACCTCCTCAGCAAGACTAGGTCTCTATCTCTCAGCAGTTTGTATCGCCTGAGCAGTTGGTTGCTCTCCTGTCTTTCTGCCCATTGGACTATTCTTGTGGCAGCTTCCATGTGAATGTTGTCTAGTTGAGCAAGCCGCTCTAACTGTCATTCTGCAAGATATTCCTCTGTCTCTCAAAGACTTCCTCCACTGCCTAGGACCATAGAAAGTGCCATGACTACTCTCTCCATATTAGCTGTGATGTTCCAGCCTGCCTTGCTTGGATTGTATCCTATGAGCAACTCAGCTGGGCTGAAACCATAGACACTGAGAACTCGAGTGTTGACCACATGGATAACTGATCTGATAAACAAATCCCAATCAGTCTGGGGTGCTTTGTGCGACATGATCATAACCTTTAGCCCATCCACAAAAAGTTTAACATATCATTCCGCTAAACCAACAGATTGTGGGTGTGACTTGGGTGCCAGGAGGTACACTACCAGGGAGTCCCTCAATGCCTTTGTGAACTTGCCTGAAACAAAGTACGCACCATGGTCTGTATACACTGCTCTTGGCCACTTGAACTATCTAACTACTTCCATCAAGAGTACCACTGCTAATTTGCCCTGACTATCTAGGACAGCCCTTCCAAAAAGGAATTAGGTAAAGTAATCAACTCCAATGATGATATATCTGTTCCCCCTTATGGTCTTAGGGGACCTGCCATTGAAATCAAAGCCCATCATATCTAATGGTTGTAGGTGAATGATCCTCAATTGGCTGACCGATGGCCTTAAGGATCCCACTATCTGACAGCTCGAGTAGGTCTCACAGTAAAGACTGACATCTTTCATCCTTGTAGGCTAGTAATACTTTCTGATCAAGGGGCGTAGCAGGACGCCTGATGCGAAATGCCCATGACAGTCATGAAACTGGTAGAGAACTTGGGCTACTTGCGTTACTCAAATGCAGATGACTTCTTTTCCACTCCTCTCGACGTAGGTCAAGTAGTGCTGTAAATCAGTGGTAGAATAGCTGGCACTCAGACTTCTGATCTTCGTGACTTCTGTTGGGCTCCCATTCTCCGCCCGCAAGGTATCCGTTGATTTATGACATGTAAGTCTGTAAGGTCACGGCTTCTGCTGAATCAGCTATTTTCGATGCCCTATCAAGGGTTCTCCCTTGATGCCTCTGAAAGCTTCCAAATTGCTGAACAGCCTCAAATGAACCAACGCCCTATACTACTCATCATCCAACCAGTCTCTCCACTCTTCCTCACCTTTCCCCAGTTCAACTTCAAATCCCTGCCTCTCTCCCACTGTAACCTCTTGTTCCTCATCCCCATCTATACTCCTCATCCTACTCAAGCCATCAGCCAATGCATTCTCCTTCCCAGGAATATAAATGTATTCAACATAAAACTCAGATAGTCAGACCTGCCATCAGACAAGGCTGTTAGGCATATGGAAAGAAGGACCAAAGTTACCTGGCTTTTACTCAGGATTATTTCTACCATACCCCTGCAGCCCCCATGAAGGGACTGGGCGTCATCACGGTATTACGGCCGAGTTGCGTCCCAACACTTTAGCAAGAATAAATGACACCTTCAGCATAACACCGTATACGTCATCACCGTCCGTCCGACCGGATGCTGTCCGTAGGATATATGAGAGGGCACCTTTGGCGACTCACAAGAAGTGACTCGAAGGAATTTGGTTAAGCTTTGAGTAAGTTATTATCCTCTAGGTTAGCAGTTAAATGTTATGGCTGATAAGTAATGGGACAATTTGGGAACAAACCGTTAGCGACCAAATATCGCCAGCCTATGGCACCAAAGGGTAGCCATAGAGCTGAGCCTTTTGCCTAGAAAGAAGTAGCACTCTAAGAGGGTCTGCTTGAGAATTGGTATGAGCGGTTTTCACCCAATGAGCTATTGGCTCGATCCAGGGTCCAAAAGTCCTTCATATCCGATGGGCTTTGTAATGCATAAATATGCAATGCAATAGCTACACTTATTCATTAATGCTGATCACTTTATAGTTTGAGGCAGAATGATTGGTATAGTTGCTATTAGGGCGGCATACTCAAATTAAGTTCATATAGTAGAGAGATCAAAGACTACCTACTGGCAGAGTGTTCGCACTCTCAGAAACAAATAGGAGTTTGAAGAGATTAAAGCTAGGCAAGGCAAATATTCTCGGGGTTAGGAGTATTTGCACTTAGGAAAAATAAGAGGTTTTTGATGGAAGTACTTACAGCTCCTTTTCAGAAGTATTCGTGATCACCTTGCTAAGAAACAGCACCTTACTAAATGCCACCTCACCAAGTTGATCGTGACTATACCTGCTACCTATTTTCACAACAGTGTCATGAAAATCTACCACCTCCTTTTAATAATTTACCCTTTCTCTGTCCCTAACAGTTTCTTCCCAAATTGTCCCATTACCTACCAGCCATAATTTTTAACTGCTAATGTACAGAATAATAGCTTGCTCAAAACTTAACCAAATTTCTCCAAGTCACTTCTCATGAGTCGCCAAAGGTACCCTCTCATATATCCTATAGACAGCATCTGGTCAGACAGACGGCGACGACATATACAGCATTATGCTGAAGGTGTCATTTATTGTTTCTAAAGTGTTCGGACGCAACTCGACCGTAATACCATGATGATGCCCGGTCCCTTTATGGGGGCTGCAGGGGTATGGTAGAAATAATCCTGAGTAGAGGTCGGGTAACTTTGGCCCCTTGTTTCCATATGCCTAACAGTAGCTCCCCCTTCCAAGACTTCGTCTTGAACATCTCTCTTAAAAATAAAATAAAATAAAAAAATTTCTTTTATGTGAACTCAACATGGTAGGGTAAAAAACTTTTGCGTGTTTGCTTAGCCATGCAAAGAAAACCTTGCCACATTATTCCAATCCTGCCCGTCCCGTTATTTCAGGATTCAACCTATGAAATTCCTCCAATCATTCCTCGGCATGCTCTAGGTGCTCCACGGGTTCCCAGGTGTTCTCATCTTCGGAACAACCTTTCCATTTCATGAAATATCGGAGCTCTCAGAGGACTTTATTTCATCTTCTAACTCATCTCGTATAGGAGATTATTTCACTCCTTACAATTCTCTCTACTTCCCATTCTAAGTCACCTTTGACTTCTTCTAGGTCACGGGGTAGCTGTGCCATCTAGGCCGAATAGAAATTCGGTAAGGTTCGAGTAGCGCTAGGTGAAAGACAGGATAGATTTTCCACCAGTCGGGTATTTGGAGTTTATTGGCTCATTCGCCTTTCTTTTCCATTACTTTAAAAGGCTCATAGAGCTTTGGGCTCAGCTTTTTTTGAGGTCCTTTTTGATCGCATATTCTTGCCATTGAGCATGACTTGGTCTCCAACTTTTATGTCTGGTTGCTCCCTGGTTTTTCAATCGTAATACCTTGACATAGCCTCTGGTGTAGATTCTAGTGTCTCCTTGGCTTGTTCATGTATATTTTTCATCCACTGCACATAAAGGGCTGCACCTGGATTTTGAGCCTCACGTTCTCTCATCTATTCTAGCTGTGGATAGAAACCATAGTTAGCAAAGACGGGGGTCAATTTGTGTCCATTGGTGGTAGAGTTGTTGTAGGCATATTCTGCCACTGGCAGGAGTTGATACCAATCATCCTGATCATAGTTGACAAAGCTTCGTAAGTAACCTTCCAGTACTTGGTTGGTTCTTTCAGTTTGCCTATCAGTCTGAGGGTGATAGGCCATTGACATTCTTCTTTTAAATCCCAGAGCCTGGCACAATGACTCCCAAAATTTGCCTTGAAACTTTGCATCCATGTCAGAAATAATTTCTGTGGGTAGCCTATGGAGTTTTCATACTTCTCGGAGGAAGACATTGGTGACATCTTTTGCAGTCGTATTTTCTTTTAGACTGATAAAATATGCCATCTCGGTGAACCGATCCACTATGACCATGATCTGGGTGTGTCCCTGCAATTCCGGTGGTTTAACAATAAAATCCATCGAGATAGATGTTCATGGCGCATATGGTACTTGTAAGGGTTGAAGTGACCCATACCTTGCATGTCGAGGAGATTTATTGTGTTGACATTCATCGCAGGATCTGATATAATCATTAACCCAACTTGTTAACCCCTTCCAGTAGAAGTCTTATGTGACTATTTCTAGGGTTTTTTCCTGGCTGAAGTGTCCAGCAATTTTTGAGTTGTGGCATCCATTCAATATTAGGGTTTGGATACTTTCGTCTGCTGGGATACAAAGCTAGTTTTTGTAGTATACCAGCCCATCCTTCAAGTTCCAGAATTTTGGAGGGTCCATGCCATCATTCCTCAATCTTTCTAACTCCTGCCTTCTCATGACTCAATCTTCATCTTGTTCAGCTGCTTCTTTGACTTTGGCCACAAAGTCCATATCAAACTTCTTCATTTCCACTCTTACAATGATGGCATTAGACAACATTACTACTTCTTGTGATAGTTTAGGATTGTGTTTCTCATTGTAATGGTCAAAATGCTTGTTGTTTCTAGAGCTCGCTGGTAGAAAGCATACTGTTGGCTTTTTTGCAAGTAGGTCACTGCTTCCGAAGCCTGCGTCAGCTCATTCCGTTATTGCCAAGTTTGCAACTTCCTGGAGCTCGGTGTTGTTGATTTTCTCGATAATAATTTGAGTTATCCGATCCTCCTTGGTGACTTTGTAACCTGCATCCATCAGGTTAACAATCAAGACTTTTATTTTGCCAGTATAGTCGGCATCTATTACCCTGGCACCTATGTATATGCTATGTCTAAGCACCAATCCAATTTGGGGTGCAATTCACCCATAGGTTCCTTTAGGAAGTCCTATAGCTATTCCTGTCATGATCAGAGCTTGTCCCTTCCCAGGGATGGTTAGCATATCTCTACTATACAAGTCATGTCCTGCTATGAGAGTTGATCCTCTAGTGGGGACCTTAGTACTTTCTGCCAGTCTATGGACTTGGATTCCTTGTGGCTCCAAACTTTTATCCAAGTCTTCTGTCTCCGACATCTGGTCATCCTCTGGCCTGGGATCAAGTTCCATGTCCTTTGTAGGAGTTAATCTTTTGTCCCTTGGTGTTTTCCATATGACAGCAATTTGTAAGAAGTTTTCTAGCTTCAAGATTGACTGTTCACTATGGATAGCTCTGCCTTCAGGACAGTTCTCTGGCCATCTACTCAATGCATCTAGTTTCCCGCCTCGAGTTCCCAGTCAGTAAACAATGTAGAAGTTAAAATCTGCCAGCTTTTGGGGCCATCAAATTTGTCTCACACTCCATGCCTTGGTGGTAAGGAAGTACTGTAAATTCTGATAATCAGTGTAAACAGTGATGGGGACCTCAGTTCCCACCAAGTAGTGACGCCATTCTTTGAAGGCTTCCACAATTGCCCACAATTCCTTGTCATGAATATCATGGTTCCGTTCCATGGGGCCGAATTTCCATCAGTAGAATGCTACTGGGTGTAGTTTTTTCTTTACAAGCTGTGATAAAACACAGCCAAGTGCAAAATTGCTTGCATCGATTTCCACTATTGTTTCTTTCATGGAGTCAAAATGGCAAAGAATTGGTACCATCACAAATTGTTCCTTCAGGAATTCAAAAGCTTCATCCTGTTCTCTTTCCCAGGCAAAATGTTTGGAATTTCCTTTCAGGAGCTCTGTAATTGGCTTGCGAATTGCCGAGAAATCCTTGATAAATCTTCGGTAAAAATTTGCAAACCTGATGAAGATTTGTATTTCCTTTACCAATTTCAGCTGCTTCCAATTTCGAATAGACTCCACCTTTTTCTCGCTCATGGAGACTCCTTTTGTGGTTACTATGTGACCCAGAAATTGCACCATGGTAACATGAAAGTAAGAATTTGCGATAGAGACTGCTGGTGGATATTCTCTTAGGTGAGGCAACACCTTTCAGACTAACTCCACATGGCTTGCCTCATCTGCCGAGTAGATGAGAATGTCATCCATATACACCACGACCCCATGATCTAGTAATTCTCTTAATACTGTGTTTATCATTGCTTGAAAAGTAGCTGGGGCATTAACCAGCCCAAATGGCACAACTTTGTATTCAAAGTGCCCATTGCAAGTCTGGAAAGCTGTCTTCCAATCGTCTCCTTCTTTAATTCTAATTAGGTGAAATCCATCCTTTAGGTCTAACTTAGTAAAGATGGTTGAGCCGACGACCTGGTCTCATAGCTCTGTCATCAGGGGGAGTGAGTATTTGTTGGATATTGTGACCTTATTGAGGTCTGTATAATCAATGCACAGGCACCAACCACTGTTTGGCTTTGGTACAAATAGTATCAGAACCCTACACGGTGCCATGCTAGGTCTGATTTTTTGTTGTTCTAACATCTTGTTTAGGTATATGCACAGGGCCTCTAATTGAGAGGTGGAAAGCTTGTAGATGGGTCCTCAAGGTGGACTTAGATCCTCTTTGAGGTCTATTGTGTGATCAAAGGTCCTTCTTTGTGGTAATCTTTCTGCAGCCAAAGGTAGAAAGAGGTCCATATAATCCAGGTATTCTTCCAGCAACTGGCTAATCACCAGTTTCTTGCTCTCATCAATGGAGCTTACTAGGGCAACAACTGTGGCATCTGGGTCATGCACTACATCGTCATCTCATTCAAACTGTTCATCTCAGTCACACCATGTACCTGGACCACAGTGGTCATAACATTTCTAGTTTTGAAATTCCCACCTATCTGAATAGGTTATGTTAGATATGAGGTATTCTTTCAACCATCCATAGGGTATTATCATCCCCTGTCTATTCATAGGTACCACTTCGCAGGAGACTTCAATGGTGTGGCGATTCACCCCTATTTCTATTTTTATGGGGGTAGTGTATTGTTTGCCACTGGCCTTGGTGATGTCGCCCATAAAACCTTTAATCAGAATATGATTTCTGCGAGTTATGCAGGGTACATCTAATTCTTGTAACAATTTTGCATTTAAGACAAAGACATCAGCCCCTGAGTCTAGTAAGACTTGGATACGGTAGCATTTTCCTTTAATGTAGAGGTGTGCGTGGCCTTCTAAGTGCTCATAACGGGTAGGTTGTGGGGCAACAAGTTTGTACAGCTTGCGTGATGGCTCTGTCTTGATATGTTTTCACTTTGATATTTTTACAACCAGAATCTGGTATGGACTTTAATGGGCCCTTTCACGCTTAGCAAGGGTTCAAGAGTCCTTCTTGAGCAAAATCTTTGTCTGGATGTATATGTTGACCTGGCATACCTAGGTACTTGAGGTCTTTGGTGCGCTTGGAGGAATATTCGGTACAAGGAGATAATAGTACTATGGTGTACTTTAGTGTATTCTTGGACTTTTGTATAGAGGTTCCCTGTGGGGTGTACAAAAGATGATGGTTCTCTTAGGACAAAGGATAAGAGTTCCTGGTCCCAAGTTAAAACATGTACTGAGCAAAGTCATGTCGGTACTAAGGTATAATCAGTATAGGCGTTGATCATTTTGTTCTTGCAGTTTTGTATAGTTGGGTGTAAGGGGTGTAAAGCTTTTGAGTTTACTATAATGCCTGAATTATTTCAACCAATCAGGTCTCCTCAGGTAAACTGACAAGAAAAGAATATTTTATGGTTATTGGGCAACCCACTACTAGTAGTCTTTACCCACTACCGAAGGGTTCCAGATTATAACCTAACTAGTGCTTTTCTCATGGTAAAGCATGAGTGCAATCCACCAGTACTATCAGCTTGGGCTAAGATTCAAGACCAGTGGGGTGTAAACCCCTATTTCAAATTTGTGCCAGACCACAAGTACCCATACGCCATTGCTGTATGGTGCCAATCCATTCCTTGTTTATTCAACTCCTTTGCCTTGTTAAGCTCATGCACAGACCCGAATGAATATTAGGGGTAACCCTTTCAATTAGATGGTGACCAGTCCAATACTCTTCAGCTGAGAAGAGGGTGTGTAGACCTCGCTAAATTCCCCTCAATTGGATCCCAGGTTGGATAGTTCCCAAAGTTGTGGTGGCAGCTTAGTCATTGCCACTTGACCAACCTGTGGCCACCTCTCTTGGAGGGCCTGGACCTCCAATCGAGTGTTCCGTCTTTTTGGCTGTCTATGTTGAGTTACAGAAATAACCACGGCCACTCTTCTACACATGCCCCACTTGTGGTTGGTTAGTCCACAACGGGTGCATGAGCCCTGTATCTCTTTCCATTTATCTATCAGAGTCTAGGGAATTCCTTCATAAGCTTTCTTCCAATCCATGTATATCAGCGATGGATTACTCTCTCCCATATTTGGTTTTCATGTTTTCCAACCTGTTGTAGCTGATTTTTAGTGACTGAGACTTTTTGTTAAACCTGGTATCGGGACTTTTATTTTCATTGCCATGCTTTCTTTTCATAGTATTTCCTTGCCCCTTTCCCATCACCTGAGAGAGGTTTTGGCATTTTAAGAAAGATTCCTCCAGCTTGCCAACGCCTCTTAGTGCCTTAAGCCAATCTTCATCAGAATCATATGTCTCTCCTGAGAGCCTTCTCAGGATTTGTTCTGGGAGTTTGTCCTCGACCAGGAGCCTCCATCCAATACCTGACATTTTGGCTTTGATATTGAGGTTTTCGAGTAGAAGGAGGTATTCTTCAATGTCATTATTGTATGGGATTTGTTTCATGTCCCATGCTGCCTCTCTTTCCTGCTCGATACTCAAGTATCTGCTAACAATTTCCTGGGTAAACCTGGTCCAAGAGACTAATTCGGGCCAAAATGGAGCACCCATGAACCCTGTCATACTCTTTTGGTACCATTCAGTGAAGGCTGTGACCTTTTTTCCCTTCATCCTTTTTAATATGTAGACAATTCTATGATGGTCTTCCATCCATTGACTCAGGTTTCTAGCAAAATAGTCTTCACAGTCCAATACCCATGTATTAATGTCCTCATAGACCTTGGCCTCAAATATAGATGGAGGATCTACATGCCGCTTTCCTCTGGTAATCGCGCTTCTCAGTATGTCTATCAGATTGTCTGGGTCTGGGGCACTCCCTTGGGGGGCCAGCTTTTGGATCTAGGTGTCAGACCTGGGGCTGGACCTTCGCCATTGCTGGAGCTGCTGCTGCTACTGCTGCTGCTGGGGTGTTATGGGGTAGTCCAACCATAGATAGGGCCAGTAGGTCTAAGCCATAAGCTTTTTGAAATAAGGTAAGGTAAAATAAAATGAAGATCGTTAAGGTAGCCTCGTATTTCCAAAACGTTTGGAAAAAATAAGTGTAATAAGGTTTTTTCAAAAGTAAGATAATAAATATATTAATAAGATCTCTTCTCTGTTACTTGATGTTTCTAATAGCTGGGAGTACCTCGATATTTATATTCCGCATCTGGATTATCTCGGGCTAAAATCAACTCCCGTACTATCTAAGTACCTCCATTGAAAACCTCTTATTTTCCCTAAGTGCGAACACTCTTGACCCTGAGAATATTTGCCCTCTTTAGCTTTGATCTCTTCAAACTCCTATTATCTCTGGGGGGTGTGAACGCTCCTCCAGTAGGTAGTCTTCGATCTCTCCACTATATGAACTTAATTCGAGTATGCCACCCTAATGCTGACTATATGAATTGTTCTGCCTCAAAACATAAAGTGATCAGCTTTAATGAATATGCACGGCCATTGCGTTGCATATTGATGCATCACAAGGCCCATCGGATATCTAGGGTTTTCTGCTCTGGATCAAGCCAATAGCTTATCCAGTGAAAACCTCTCATACTGATTCTCAAGTAGGTCCTCCTGGGGTGCTACTTCTTTCAAAGCAAGAGGCTCAGCTCTATGGCTACCCATCGGTACCATAGGCTCATGATATTCGGTCACTAAGGTTTCTTCTCAAATCGTCCCATTACCTATCAGCCATAAACTTTAACTGCTAATGTACAGAATAATAGCTTGCTCAAAACTTAATCAAATTCCCCCGAGTCACTTCCTATGAGTCGCTAAATGTGCCCTCTCATATATCCTATAGACAGCATCCGGTCGGACAGACGGTGACGACGTATATGGTGTTGGGCTGAAGGTGTCATTTTATTGTTGCTAAAGTGTTGGGACCCAACTCGGTCGTAATACCGTGATGACGCCCAGTCCCTACATGGGGGCTGCAAGGGTATCGTAGAAATAATCCTGAGTAAAGGCCGGGTAACTTTGGCCCTTTTTTGCATATGCCTAACAGTAGCTCCCCCTCCCAAGACTTCATCTTGAATGTCTCCTTTTTCAAAAAATAAAAAAAATAATAAAAAATAAAATAAAACTTCTTTTATGGGAACTAAACATGGTAGGGTAAAAAACTTTCACATGTTTGCTTGGCCACGTGAAGAAAACCTTGCCACACTATTCCAATCCTGCCCATCCTGGCATTTCAGGATTCAACCTATGAAATTCCTCCACTAATTCCTCGGCATGCTCTAGGTGTTCCAGGGGTTCCCAGGTATTCTCATCTTCGGAACAACCTTTCCATTTCATGAAATATCAGAGCTCTCGGAGGACTTTATTTCATCCCCTAACTCGTCTTGTATAGGAGATTATATCACTCCTCACAATTTTCTCCACTTCCCATTCCAAGTCACCTTCGACTTCTTCTGGGTCACAGGGTGGCTGTGCCCGTCCAGGCCCAATAGAAACCCGGTAGGGTTCGAGCAGCGCTACATGAAAGACTGGATGGATTTTCCACTGGTCAGGTATTTGGAGTTTGTAAGCTCATTCACCTTTCTTTTCCAATACTTTAAAAGGCCCATAGAGCTTTGGGCACAGTTTGTTCGAGGTCCTTTTTGATCACATATTCTTGTCATTGAGCATGACTTGGTCTCCAACTTTTATGTCTGGTTGCTCCCTGGCTTTTTGATAATAATACCTTGACATGACCTGTTGTGTAGATTCCAGTATCTCCTTGGCTTGTTCATGTATATTTTTCATCCAGTGCACATAGAGGGCCACACGTGGATTTTGAGCATCACGTTCTCTCATCTATTCTGTCTCTGGATGGAAACCATAGTTCGCAAAGAAGGGAGTCAATTTGTGTGCATTAGTGGTAGAGTTGTTGTAGGCATATTCTGCCACCAGCAGCAGTTGATACCACTCATTCTGATCATAGTTGACAAAGCTTCGTAAGTAACCTTCCAGCACTTGGTTGGTTCTTTCAGTTTGTCCATTTGTCTGAGGGTGATAGCCTGTTGACATTCTTCTTTTAATTCCCAGAGCCTGGCATAATGACTCCCAAATTTCACCTTGAAACTTTGCATCCATGTTGGATATAATTTCCATGGGTAGCCCATGGAGTTTCCATACTTTTTGGAGGAAGACATTGGCAACATCCTTTGCGGTCGCGTTTTCCTTTAGACCGACAAAATGTGCCATCTTGGTGATCTGATCCACTATGCCCATGATCTGGGTGTGTCCCTGTCATTCTGGTAGTTGAACAATAAAATCTGTCGAGATAGACGTCCAGGCTGCATATGGTACTTGTAAGGGTTGAAGTAACCCATACCTTGCATGTCGAGGAGATTTATTGTGTTAACATTCATCACAGGATCTGACATAGTCATTAACCCAGCCTGTTAACTCCTTCCAGTAGAAGTCTCGTGTGACTATTTCTAGGGTTTTTTCCGGGTCGAAGTGTCCTGCGATTTTTGAGTCATGGCATCCATTCATTATGAGGTTTTCGATACCTTTGTCTGCTGGGATAAAAAGCTGGTCTTTATAGTATACCAGCCCATCCTTCAAGTTCCAGAATTTGGGAAGGTCCATGCCATCATTCCTCAGTCTTTCTAACTCCTGCCTCCTCATGACCCACTCTTCATCTCATTCGGCTGCTTCTTTGACTTTGGCCACAAAGTCCACATCAAACTTCTTTATTTCCACTCTTGCGATGATGGCATTAGACACCATTACTACTTCTTGTGATAATTTAGGATTATGTTCCTCATCATAATGGTCAAAATGCTCATTGTTTCTAGAGCTCACTTGTAGAAAGCATACCATTGGGTTTTTCCCAAGCAGGTCACTGCTTCTGAAGCCTGCATTGGCTCGTTCTGTTATTGACAAGTCCGCCACTTCCTAGAACTCAGTGTTGTCGACTTTTTCGACAATAATTTGAGCTATCCAATCCTCTTTGGAGACTTTGTAATCCGCATCTATCAGGTTAACTATTAAGACTTTTATTTCGCCGGTATAGTTGGCATCTATCATCCCGTCGCCTATGTGTATGCTATGTTTAAGTGCCAATCCACTTTGGGATGCAATTTGCCTATAGGTTCCTTTAGGAAGCCCTATAGCTATTCCTGTCACAATCAGGGCTTGTCCCTTCTCAGGGATGGTTAGCATATCCACACTATATAAGTCATGTCCTGCTGCGAGTGTTGATCCTCTAGTAGGGATCTTAGTACTCTATACCAGTCTATGAACTCAGATTTCTAGTTACCCCAATCTTTCATCCAAGTTTTCTGCCTCCGACATCAGGTCATCCTCTGACCTGGGGTCAAGTTCCATGTCCTCTGTGGGGGTTAATCTTTTGTCCCCAGGGTTTTTCCATACCACAGCGATTTGTAAGAAGTTTTCCGGCTTCGAGATTGACTGTTCACTATGGGTAGCTCCCCCTTCAGGATGGTACTCCGGCCATCTACTTAGTGCATCTGGTTTCCTGCCTTGGGTTCCCGGTCGGTAAACAATACGGAAGTTAAAATCCGCCAGCTTTTGTGCCCATCAAATTTGTCTCGCACTCCATGCCTTGGTAGTGAGGAAGTACTGTAAATTCTGATGATCCATATAAACAGTGATGGGGACCTCAGTTCCCGCCAAGTAGTGACGCCATTCCTTGAAGGCTTCCACAATTGCCAACAATTCCTTGTCATGAACATCATAGTTCCATTCCGCAGGGCCGAATTTCCGTGAGTGGAATGCTACCGGGTGTAGTTTTTTCTTTACCAGCTGTTATAGAACACAGCTCAGTGCAAAATCACTTGCATTGGTTTCCACTATTGTCTCTTTCATGGTGTCAAAATGGCAAAGAATTGGTGTAATCATAAATTGTTCCTTCAGGAATTTGAAAGCTTCGTCCTGTTCTCTTCCCCAGGCAAAATGTTTGGAATTTCCTTTTAGGAGTTCTGTGATTGGCTTGCAAATTGCCAAGAAATCCTTAATAAATCTTTGGTAAAAATTTGTGAACCCCATGAAGATTTGTATGTCTTTTACCAATTTTGGCTGCTTCCAATTTCGAATAGACTTGACTTTTTTCTCACTCATGGAGACTCCTCTGGTGGTTACTATATAACCCAGAAATTCCACCATGGTAATGTGAAAGTAAGACTTTGCAATGGAGACTGCCAGCTGATTTTCTCTTAGGCGAGCCAATACTTTTCGGACAAACTCCACATGGCTTGCCTCATCTGCCGAGTAGATGAAAATGTCATCCATATAGACCACGACTCTATGATCTAGGAATTCTCTTAATATTGTGTTCATCATTGCTTGGAAAGTGGCGGGGGCATTAACCGGCCCAAATGGCATAACTTTGTATTCAAAGTGTCCATAGTGAGTCCGGAAAGCTGTCTTCCATTCGTCTCCCTCTTTAATCCTAATTAGGTGAAAACCATCTTTTAGTTCTAACTTAGTAAAGATGGTTGAGCCGATGACCTGGTCTCATAACTCCGTCATCAGGGGGAGTGGGTATTTGTTGGATATCATGACCTTATTGAGGCCTCTATAATCAATGCACAGGCACCAGCCACCATTTGGCTTCGGTACAAACAGTATCAGGGCCCCACACGGTGCCATGCTAGGTCTGATTTTTCCTTGTTCTAACATCTCCTTTAGGTATATGTGTAGAGACTCTAATTGAGAGGCGGAAAGCTTGTAAATGGGTCCCAAAGGGGGACTTAGACCTTCTTTGAGGTCAATTGCGTGATCGAAGGTCCTTCTTTGCAGTAATCTTTCTGCAGCTGAAGGCAGAAAGAGGTCCATATAATCCAGGTATTCTTCTGGCAACTGGCTGATCACCAGTTCCCTGCTCTCATCAATAGAGCTTACCAGACCAACAACTATCACGTCTGGATCATGTCCCATGTCATCGTCCCATTCAAATTATTCATCCCAGTCACACCATGTACCTGGACCACAGTGGTCATGACATTTCTGGTTTTGAAATTCCCACCTATCCGAATAGATTATATTAGATATGGGGTGTTCTTTCAACCATCCATGGGGTATTATCATCCCCCATCTATTCGTAGGTACTACTTCACAGGAGACTTCGGTGATGTGGTGATTCCCCCCTATCTCCATTTTTATAGGGGTAGTATATTGTTTGCCACTGGCCTTGGCAAAGTCGCCCATAAAGCCTTTAATCAGAATGTGATTTCTGTGAGTTATGCAGGGTACGTCTAATTCTCGTACCAATTTTTCATTTAAGACAAAAACATCAGACCCTAAGTCTAGTAAGACTTGGATATGGTAGAGTTTTCCTTTAACATGGAGGTGTGCGTGACCTTCCAAGTGCTCATAAAGGGTAGGTTGCGGGGCAATGAGTTTGTGTTGCTAACCCGATAGCTCTATCTCGACATGTTTTCGCTTAGACATTTTTTACAACCACAATCTGGTATGGACTTCAACAGGTCCTTTTGCGCTTAGTGAGGGTTTGAGAGTTCTTCTTGAGCAGAATTTTTGTCTGGATGAGTATGTTGACCTGGTGTACCTAGGTACTTGAGGTCTTTGGTGCGCTTTGAGGAATATTCAGCACAAAGAGATAATAGTACTATGGTGTACTTTAGTGTATTCCTGGACTTTTGTACAGATGTTCCTGTCATAGATCATGACTAAGCAAGGCAGAATGGCAAGGCAGATTTCACCTAACTCATAGTTATGAGTCAGAAGGAGCGAGTATTTCACATGACTTGTGTTAGCGAGTCATTAGCAGGTTTTATTTGTTGTTTGATTTCATATGACTGGCACTAGCGATCATATGATGTTATGTTTTCACACATGACTCAGATTATAAGTCACGGGTTTCACACATTTTGACGTGAATTGCGCACATGATTAGTTTATAAGTTTTGATTGGTTTTCATTAGTTAGCGAGGACAACTCATAGGAGTCAGCTGATGGATTTCACATGATGACTCATTTGAGTCATGCATACGGATGACTCATAAGGATGAGTCATCAAGGGTTAGGGTTGAGGGAGGAATGACTATATAAGGAGGCTCGTAGGTAAGAGTAGTTAGTTCCTCACGTAACCATCGAAATACTTTTCAATACAAAAAGCTTTTCTACCAAACCATAAATCCGTTCAGAATCCCAAGGTCATCAATTGGGGGACCCAGAGAGTCGTAGAAGTCAAGGACTTGCACTACTCATGCAAAGGTTGTGGTTGCACCACAACCCATGGTCGCTCGCTGGCTCGCAACCTTGGGCACTCTCAAGAGAGTGCCCCACAGCTCAATGCAAATTTACAGCTCAACACAAATTTGTGGCTTAGCATGACTTTGTGGCTAAATACAACATACCAGTAGAGTCTACAGTCACACCTCACTATCCCGGATGACCAAAGTCCAATGAAGTAAGCTCCAGATGAAGCATATAGCTATAATTTCACTATGTAAGCTTAATAATCTACTTTACATTTATTTTTGCACCTTTGCCTGTCGTTTAATACTAGTAGTGATTAGTCTCAACATTTTCTTCTTATAGGCTTGAATTGTATGTCTTTCTTTAACATACGCCTTCAACTCATTAAGAAAAGGCTTGTGTTTTGCTTGATCTGCCTTTTTCTTGGCATTTTGAGCCCATCTCAGCTGCTTTTCTGCCTGTTCTATCTGCAAATCCTCTCTCTTTTTCACCATTTAGTGTGCCTCTGATGCATAAATGACTCCCCCTTTCTGCATCTGCCGTCTACTCTGTGACCTATGCCTTACATTTCTTGATTCTTCCGCAGCTCGACTATTTTCCAAGTTCTCCATTGCCAATGCCCCAGACTGGGCTTGGACCAAGCCTCCTTGAAGAACTAATCTCAACTTGCGCTGAAAGGTGGGCGACAAATTAGGTGCCTCATGCTGTAGCTCTTCACCTTGTCTCTTGAGGCTGCATAATGTGAGAGGCATAGTTGGAGAGCCAAGTTGTGGGAGTGTAGTAGGTGGAGCTATAGCACAAGGAATAAGTGCTTCTCACAACTTGGAGATTACAATATCAGGATTATAGGGAATTAATCCAGTAGCCCGAAAGGAGGAACGGATGGTTGACATTTTAAAGGTTTGCTGACGTATAGAATCCATTTTATCCAAAAACTCAACCTTGACAAAGTCACCACCTCCGGCATGCGTTGCTGCTTCAACTGCCTCTGCATGGTAATGCTTATATGGTTGGAAGAAGACGACATCCGAAGGTTGGAGGAGATGGCTAGTATGAGGTGGCAGGCAGAAAACAACAATGTTGTGTGCATCGCAGAAGTCGATAAAGTCTTTCGTACAGTGGGAGCCAAAACCATCAAGAAGAAGATGTCGACTGGAACTCACTTGACGCTGTGAAGAAAATTTTTTGAAGTGAACATGTTACTTCATGGTCAATTCATCATTGTTATAGCCAGTATCTGATGTCGCAATTAGGTAATTGTTGGGAATAGAAGTGGCTGTATACCATTGTTGCTGGTGTATAACTCCGGGAACAATAATCATAGGAGGGAGGACACTTCCATCACCACTAATAGTTTCGCATACAGTAATTAACTCTCGATTCGTAGTGATTCCAAGGTAAGATTGCCAGTTTGCCTCTTGCGTAATTATCCACTGGTTGCGCCCTATACCGATACGAAATCCGGTTTCATCAAAGTTGTAAGTGTCCGCTACCTGAATGTTATGCTGGTTACGAACTGCCTGGTACTTCTCAAACCAGGTACGTATCTCGTCAGGCTGGTGGGCATTTTTCTGGTCTGCATCAATGGTACGTTGTTTGCGGATAAAGTATTTAGGATGTCTAGCAAGAAATCACCTTGCCCATTGCTCACTTATGAGTGGTGCAGGGTCTGGGCCTGTATGTGCCAGCTGAAGAATTGTGTTTGCGCAGCCAGATACCATCTGTAGTCTTGCACTAGTACCCACAGTATCGAGTCTGTCCAGGTACTGGTATATGGTGGCCTCTTGATCCTTGGAGAGCTTTCGATTAGTTGGGGGATGTTCCTGTTTTGACTGGCGTCCTTGCCAGTGTGCTAGAAGTCTGAAATATGGTATTTCATGGTGCTCGGCAATTGAAGCAAGATTGGGAGTGTCATCTCCAGTGGTATGAAGGAAGGTAAGAGCAGCCTGAATGTGGGCTTCAATATCAATATATGGTTTAACCCGTTGACTGGGTGGTATAAGAGCTGACTTAGATGCTGGCTCAGATGGCATGTTTGGTTTTGTTATCTTGTTTATTGGTTGAGAGAAGGTGCGTGTATATTGACTAAAGATGGTGGAGGAAACAGAGGCTCTATTGAGCAATAAAAATCCCCTGGTGAGTACTATGTTGGTGGGGTTACACAGCTAGCTAGGGTTGTAGTGTCGGGTTTCTGTTGTAAGCCACAAATTTATGTTGAGCTATAAATTTGGGTTGAGCTGTCGGGCACTCTCTTGAGAGTGCCCAAGGTTGTGGTGCAACCACAACCTTGGCACGAGTACGAAAACAGGAACCATAAGCATCTGAAGAAGAATCAATCGACAATTAAGTGAGAGAAGAAAGGTTGCTTACTGCAAGTATACCGGAAAGAGAGAGGATTGTAACAGTTCCCTGTGGGGTGTACAAAAAACGATGGTTCCCTTGGGACAAAAGATAAAAGTTCCTGGTCCCAGATGAAGATGTGTACCAAGCAAAGTCATGATGGTACTAAGGTATAATCGGTGTAGGCATTAATCATTTTATTCTTGCAGTTTTGTCTAGTTGGGTATGTGGGGTGTAAAGCTTTTGAGTTTACTATATCACCCACGTTATTTTGACCAATCAGGTCTCCTCATGTAAACTGACAAGAAAAGAATATTTTACAGTTATTGGGCAGCCCACTACTAGTGGTCTTTACCCCCTACTGAGGGGTTCCCGAATATTTTTGACCAGTGCTTTTCTCATGGTAAAGCGTGGGTGCAATCTGCCAGTGCTATCAGTGTAGGCTAAGATTCAAGTCTAGTGGGGTGTGAGCCCCCATTTCGAGTTTGTGCTTGACCACAAGTACCCATACCCCATCGCTGTATGCTGCCAATCCATTCCTTGTCTACTCAACCCCTTTGCCTCCTTAAGCTCATGCACAGACCTGAATCAGTGTCAGGAGTAACCCTTTCAATTAGACAGTGACCAGTGCAATGCTTTTCAGCTGAGAAGAGAGTGTGTAGACCTTGCTAAATTGCCCTCAATTGGATCCAGGGTCAGATAGTTCCCAAAGTTGTGGTGGTGGCCTAGTCATTGCCACTTGACCAACCTGTAGGTGCCTCTCTTGGGGGGCCTGGACCTCCAATCAAGTGTTCTATCTTTTTGGCTGTCTGCGTCGAGTTACAGAACTAACTACAGCTGCTCTTCTACACATGCCCCATTTGTGGTTGGTAAGTCCACAATGAGTGCAGGAGCCTGGTATTTCTTTCCTTTTGTCTACCAGAGTCTGGAGAATTCCCTCATGAGCTTTCTTCTAATCCGTGTGTATTGGCAACGGATTGCTGTCTCCTACATTTGGTTTTTGGATCTTCCACCCTACAGTGACTGATTTTGGTGACCGAGACTTCTTGTTAAACCTGGTATTGGGACTTTTATTTTCATTGCCACGCTTTCTTTTTGTGGCATTTCCTCGCCCCTTTGCCATTGCCTGGGAAAGGTTCTGGCATTGTACGAAAGATTCCTCCAGTTTGCCAAAGCCTCTTAGTGCCTTAAGCCAATCTTCATCGGAATCCTATATCACTCCTGAGAGCCTTCTCAGGATTTGTTCTGGGAGCTTGTCCTCGACTAGGAGTCTCCATCCAATGCCTGACATTTTGGCTTTGATATCAAGGTTTTCGAGTAGAAGGAGATATTCTTCGATGTCATTATTGTATGGGATTTTTTTCATGTCCCATGCTGCCTCTCTTTCCTGCTTGATGCCTGAATATCTGCTAACAATTTCTTGGGTAAATCTGGTCCAAGAGACCAATTCGGGCCAAAATGGAGCACCCATAGCCCCTGTCATGCTTTTTCGGTACTATTCAGTGAAGGGTGCAACCTTTTTTCCTTTCGTCCTTTTTAATGCGTAGACGATTCTATGATGGTCTTCCATCCATTGACTTGGGTTTCTAGTGAAATAGTCTTCACAGTCCAATACCCATGTATTAATGTCCTCATAGACTTTGGCCTCGAATATAGATGGTGGGTCTGGGTCTGGGGCACTGCCTTGGGAGGGCCGGCCTTTGGCTCTAGGTGTCGGACCTGGGGCTGGACCTTCACCCTTGCTGGAGCTGCTGCTGCTGCTGCTGCTGCTGGGGTTAGGATCCCCACCTCCAGCTCCATGCATCATTGGGGGTCCTTGGCCCTCTCCTCCTTTTCCTCCTCCTCCTTCTCCTGTTGCCTCTGGCTGGCCTTGATTGATTTCCTTTCCTTTCTTTGGCCTTCCTGCCAAGGAGCCGGAGGAGGAAGGTGGAGCAGTTTCTATGGTTGCTTGCCTTGCTGGAATGGAGGGAGTGGCTGCTGAGTGAGCTACTTCAGTTAACTGCAGCTGTACCAGTTCCATCATTTCTTGCATTCTTTGTTTGGCAGCTCTCCGTTGTTCCTGGTCGATCTCGACTTGGGCTTGGACTTGTTGGATCAACTGTTCTAATTGTCAATCTCTTGTGAGGGATGCCTGTCCTGTCTGGTCAATACTCTGATGCAGCTGAGTACTTATCTCCTGTTGTTGCTCATGTTGAGCATTATGACTTTGTAGCTCTGCTGCTACTTGATCTTGGAAATGCCTTCGAGATGTCTCTACCTCTTCTGTGAATGTGCTCATGTTTATGTTTATACTGTTTAACTCATTTTCCACTATATGTTCACCCTGATCAAGCCTAGTGTGGTAGCTTTCGAGCTCATCAGCATATCTGCATCCTCGTGCGGACAGCTCATTATAGGCTATATGTTGCTCATTTATGGATCTTGAAGCATTCCGGTCCACTTGGCTTAGGGATTCCATAATGTGTCTTAAGATAGCCAGAACCTCCGGCTGTCTTGGGGGGCCACATGATCCTTCTCGCGGGATAGCGGTTCTTTTCTCGATCCTTCCCCATGATCTCCTTCCTCTTAAGGAGCCTGCTGGTGAAGTTCCACTTAAGAGGTAAGGGGGGTTTTGCATAGCGGTAGTGGCTAGTATAGACATCACATTACTGGCTGGGGAAGGAGCTCCTTCTTCCATTTGTATATTGCGCCCTAGCCCTTGAATTGCCAAGGGCATAGGTGAGTCTTGTCTAATGTGATCCATGATAGGTATAGGTAGTAGGTAGAGGTAATTGTGTAGGTAGTGAGACTAGGTAACATGGAGAGTATTGATATACTATTATGGGGTAGTCCAACTGTAGATAGGGCCAGTAGGTCTAAGCCGTAAGCTTTTTGAAATAAGGTAAAGTAAGATAAAATGAAGATCATTAAGGTAGGCTCGTATTTCCCAAAGGTTTGGAAAGAATAAGTGTAATAAGGTTTTTTCAAAAGTAAGATAATAAATATATTAATAAGATCTCTTCTCCATTGCTTGGAGTTTCTAATAGTTGCAGGTACCTCGATATTTATATTCCATGTCTGGGTTATTGCAGGCTACAACCAACTCCCATACTATCTAAGTACCTTCATCAAACTCTCTTATTTTTCCTGAGTGTGAATACTCCTGACCCTGAGAATATTTACCCTGCTTAGCTTTGATCTCTTCAAACTCCTATTATCTCTAGAGGGTGTGAACCCTCCTCCAGTAGGTAGTCTTCGATCTCTTCGCTATATGAACTTAATTCCAGTATGCCACCCTAATGGCAATTAAATCAATTGTTCTAACTCAAAATATAAAGTGATCAGCTTTAATGAATGAGCATAGCCATTGTGTTGCATATTGATGTATCACAAAGCCCATCAGATATATAGGGTTTTTTGCTCTGGATCGAGCCAATAGCTTATCCAGCAAAAACCTCTCATACCAATTCTCAAGTAGGCCCTCTTGAGGCACTACTTCTTTCAAAGTAAGAGGCTCAGCTCTATAGCTACCTGTCAGTGCTATAGGCTCGCGATATTCAGTCACTAATAGTTTCTTCCCAAATTGTCCCATTACCTATCAGCTATAATCTTTAACTGCTAATGTACAGAATAATAGCTTGCTCAAAACTAAACCAAATTCCGTTGAATCACTTCTCATGAGTCGCCAAAGGTGCCCTCTCATATATCCTATGGACAGCATCTGGTCGGACGGACAGCGATGACGTATACGGTATTATGCTGAAGGTGTCATTTATTGTTACTAAAGTGTTGGGATGCAACTTGGCTGTAATACCGTGATGACACCCAGTCCCTTCATGGGGGCTGGAGGGGTATGGTAGAAATAATCCTGAGTAGAGGCCGGGTAACTTTGGCCCCTTTTTTCCATATGTCTAATAAAGCTGGGGCCGATATACATATGGAAGAAGGAGCACCTTCTCTATCCAGCAATGTAATATCTATACTTGCCTCTATCGCTACATAAAAACCTCCATTTTTTTCCAGTGGAGGTTCCCCTGCTGGTTCTCTATGAGGCAGAAGGTAAGAGGAAAGAATTGAAAAAAGAGTTGCTAACCTGCAAGGATGACAAGATATCCCCCTGAGGATTCCAACTATCTTAACCGACATCCTAGACTGCCTTAATCAAGTTGATCGGACTGGATCAAGGTCCATAGATGAACAACATATAGCTTACAATGAGCTGCCTGAACAAGGATGATGATATGCCAATAAGCTATAATCCTCCAAAGAAAGGCTTAATTAAGGAGAACATATAGTAGGAAATGAATTAGCAGGGATAAACCTAAACATGGATAAACTCGCATGAGAAGTGGAGATATCTTGAAAGCACTTCCAAGACCAGGTAGCAGTAGGGCTACAAAAACATAATGCTCAACATGAGTAGCAACAAGCAGTGAGTACCCAGTTGCATCAAAATATTGACTTGACAGGACAAGCATCCTTTTCAAGAGATCAACAGCTAGAACAGTTGATCCAACAAGTCCAAGCCCAAGTAGAAATAGACTGCAAACAACAAATGGCTGCAGAGCAAAGGATCCAAGAAATGATAAACCTTGTATGGCAACATCTCACTCAAGTGGCTCAATCAGTGGCCACCCTTTCCCTTCCAGCAAGACAGGCAATAGTAGAAACTGTGCCTCCTTCCTCCTCCAGTTCTCTAGGTGGTAGGTCAAAGAGAGGAAAGGAAGTTGACAGAGGTCTACCAATTCTGGAAGCTATGGGAGGAGGAGGAGGAGGATGTGGTGAAGGACCCTCGATAATGCATGGAGCTAGAGGAGGAGACCCTAACCCTAGTAGCAGCCACTCTAGCAATCATAATAACCCAGACATACCACCTGCATCAGGACCCGCAAGACAAGTTTCCAAAAAGTTACCCCCAGATGCAGAAGAATTGGGGGAAGTACTAGGAAATGCAATTGCTAGAGGAAAACACTATGCTGATCTGCTGGCTATATTTGAAGCCAAAGTCTATGAGGACATCAATACATGGGTATTGGACTGTGAAGATTACTTCACTAGAAACCCAAGCTAATGGGCAGAAGACCATGATAAAATTGTTTATGCATTAAAAAGAACAAAGAGAAAAAAGTTCACCCCTTTCACTGAATAGTACCGAAAAAGCCTGACAGGTGCTATGGGTACTTCTTTTCAGCCAGAACTGGTCTCTTGAACCAGGTTTACCCAGAAAATTGTTAGTCGATACTCAGGTATTGAGTAGGAATGGGAGGCAGCACAGGATATGAAGAAGATCCCATACAATAATGACATTGAAGACTACCTCCTTCTGCCCAAAAACCTTAATATCAAAGCTAAGATGTCTGGTATCGAATGGAGGCTCTTAGTTGAAGACAAGCTCCCCGAACAAATATTGAGAAGGCTCTCGGGAGAGACATATGATTCCGATGAAGACTGGCTCGTCGCTCTGAGAGGCTTTGGGAAATTAGAAGAATCTTTCTTAAAATATCAGAACCTCTCCCAAGCTATGGAAAAAGGGTGAGGGGATACTACAAAAAGAAAATGTGGCAATAAAAATAAAGGTACCAATACCAAGTTCAACAAGAAACCACGATCACTAAAGGCAACCATAATGGGCTGGAAGGTGCAGAAAAACAATTCAGGAGAAAGCAATCCAACTCCAATACATACAGATTGGAAGAAAGCTCATGAAGGAGTCTCCGAGACCTTAATAGACAAAAGATGAGAAACTCAGGACTCATACACCCATTGCGGACTTACCAACTACAAGTGGGGCATGTATAGAAGAGCTGCAATGGTTAGCTCTGTGATGCGAGACAAGCTACCAAAGAGACAGAACACTCAGTTGGAGGTCCGGGCCCTCCAAGAAAGGTGGCCACAGGTTGGTCAAGTGGCAATGATAAGGCCCCCCCCACAACTTTGGGAACTATCCAACCTGGGGTCCAACTGAGGGGAATTCTTTCAATGTCTATACAACCTCTTCTCAGCTGAAGAGCATTGGACTGGTCACTGTCTAATTGAAGGAGTTATACCCGACAGTGATTCAGGTCTGTGCATAAGCTTAAGGAGGCAAAGGGCTTGAGTAGACAGGGAATGGTTTTGCACCATACAGTGATGGCATATTGGTACTTGTGGTCTGGCACAAATTCGCAATGGGGGCTTACACCCCACCAGACTTGAATCTTAGCCCATGCATACAGCACTGGCGGGTTGTACCCACACTTTATCATAAAAAGTGCTGGTCAGGTTATATCAGGAACCCCTCAGTAGGGGGTAAAGACTGCTAGTAGTGGGTTGCCCAATAACTGTAAAATATTCTTTTCTTGTCAGTTTACCAGAGGAGACCTGATTGGTCGAAATAATGTGGGCATTATAGTAAACTCAAAAGCTTTACACCCCTTATACCCAACTATATAAAACTGCAAGGATAAAATAGTTAACGCCTACACCGATTGTACCTTAGTACCAACACAGCTTCACTCGGTACACATTTTAACTTGGGACCAGGAACTCTTATCCTTTGTCCCAAGGGAACCATCGTCTTTTATACACCCAACAGGGAACATCTGTACAAAAATCCAAGAATACACTAAAGTATACCATAGTACTATTATCTCCTTGTGCCGAGTATTCCTCCAGGTGTACCAGAGACCTCAAGTACCTAGGTACCCCAGGTCAACATATTCATCCAGACAAAAATTCTGCTCAAGAAGGACTCTTGAACCCTCACCAAGCACGAAAGGGTACATTGAAGTCCATACCAGATTTTGGTTGTAAAAATGTCAAAGTGAAAACATATTGAGACAGAGCCATCGGGCAAGTGGCACAGACTTATTGCCCCACAACCTACCCTTTACGAGCACCTGGAGGGTCATGCACACCCCTATGTTGTGGGAAAATGATATCAAATCTAAATCTTATTAGACTGAGGAGCCGATGTTTTTGTCCTAAACAAGAAATTGGTACAAGAATTAGATATAACTTGCATAATGTGCAGAAATCACATCCCAATTAAAGGATTTACAAGCAACGTCACCAAGTCAAGTGGCGAACGATATACAGTGCCCTTCAAAATAGAAATAAGGACAAACCACCATACTACTGTGACTGAAGTCTCCTGTGAGGTGGCACCTACAAATAGATGAGGAATGATAATATCCTATGGGTGGTTAAAGGAACATCCTATATCCAAAATTACATATCCAAATAGGTGGGAATTTCAGAGTAGGGAATGCCATGACCACTGTGGCCTTGGCACTTGGTGTGACTGAGATGAACTGTTCGAATAGGATGATGATGTGGCTCACAACCCAGATGCAACAGTTGTTGACTTGGTAACATCTTTGGATGAAAACAAGGATTCAGCAGTCAGCCAGTTACCAAGGGAGTACCTGGATTATACTGACCTTTTTCTCCCATTGGCTGCAGAAAAGCTACCTCCAAGAAGGACATCTGACTACACGATTGATCTCAAAGAGGGCCTAAGCCCCCCATGGGAACCAATTTACAAGCTCTCGTCCTCTCAACTAGAAGCTCTACACATATACCTAAATGAGATGTTAGAATAAGGAAAAATTAGGCCTAGTATGGCACTTTGTGGGGCTTCAATATTATTCGTACCAAAACCAAATAGTGGCTGGTGCCTGTGCATCGATTATAGAGGCCTTAATAAGGTCACTGTATCTAACAAATACCTACTGCCTCTGATGATAGAGCTATGAGACTGAGTGGTCAGATCAACCATCTTTACAAAATTAGACCTAAAAGACGGGTTCCAACTGATTAGAATTACGGAAGGAGATGAATGTAAGACAGCTTTCCGAACCCGCTATAGACACTTTGAATACAAAATCATGCCATTTGGGCTTGTTAATACCCCAACTACCTTCCAAGCAATGATGAACACAGTTTTGCGAGAATTCCTAGATCACGGCATTGTAGTCTACATGGACGATATTCTCATCTACTCAGCAGATGAGGCAAGCTATATTGAGCTAGTCTGAAAAGTGTTAGCTCGCCTAAGGGAATATCAATTGGTAGTCTCTATTGCAAAGTCTTATTTTCATGTCACTATGGTGGAATTGCTAGGCTATGTGGTAACAATGAAAGAAGTCTCCATGAGTGAGAAAAAGGTGGAATCTATCCGAAAATGGAAACAACCAAAGTCCATAAAAGAAATACAAATCTTTATGGGATTTGCAAACTTTTACCAAAGGTTCATTAAAGACTTTTCTGCAATTTGCAAACCAATCACAGAACTCCTCAAGGGAAATTACAAATATTTTGCCTGGGGAAGAGAGCAAGACAAGGTCTTTGAGTTCCTAAAAGAACAATTTGTGACTGCACCAATTCTTTGTCATTTTGACCCGATGAGGGAAACAATCGTGGAAACCGATGCAAGCGATTTCACATTTGACTGTGTTTTGTTACAGCTAGTGAAGAAAAAACTACATGCAGTAGCATTTCACTCATGAAAATTCGGACCCACTGAATAGAACTACAATGTTCATAATAAGGAATTACTGCCAATTGTGGAAGCTTTCAAAGAATGGCATCACTATCTGACAGGAACAGAAGTCCCCATTACCATTTACACTGATCATCAAAATTTGCAGTACTTCCTTACCACAAAGGCATGGAGTACTAGGCAAATTCGATGGGCTCAAAAATTGGCAGATTTTAATTTCTATATTGTTTACCATCCAGGAGCCCAAGGAGGCAAACCAGATACATTGAGTAGACGGCT
Organism: Choiromyces venosus 120613-1; assembly: GCA_003788595.2. Classification (NCBI taxonomy): domain Eukaryota; kingdom Fungi; phylum Ascomycota; class Pezizomycetes; order Pezizales; family Tuberaceae; genus Choiromyces; species Choiromyces venosus. The sequence goes on along the minus strand of ML120484.1, from coordinate 295,403 downwards.
GGAGCACCATCCTGAAGGGGGAGCTACCTATAGGGAACAGTCAATTTTGAAGGCTGAAAACTTCTTACAAGTTACTGTAGTGAAGAAAACTACTAGGGACAAAAGATTAATCCTCACAGATGACATGGAACTTGATCCTAGGCCAGAAGATGACTAAATGTCAGAAACAGAAGACTTGGACAAAAGTATAAAGCTACAAAGAGTCCAAGTCCAGAGACTGATGGAGAATACTAAGATCCCCACTAGAGGGTCAACTTTTGTGGCCAGACATGACTTGTATAGCATGGATACACTAACCATCCCTGGAAAGGGACAAGCTCTTGTTGCAACAGGAATAGTAGTAAAGCTCCCTAAGGGAACCTATGGGCGAATAGCACCCCGAATTGGATTAGCGCTCAGACATGGCATACATATAGGTACCAGAGTAATAGCCACAGACTATATTGGTGAAATAACGGTTTTAATGGTCAACCTGATGAATGCAGACTATAAGGTTGCAAGAGAGGACTGGATAGCCCAAATGATTGTAGAAAATAAATTGACAACACAGAGCTCCAGGAAGTGGCAGACATAGCGATAACAGAACAAGCTGATGCCAGCTTTGGAAGTAGTGACCTACTTGGAAAAAAGCCTACTGTGTACTTTTTACAAGCAAACTCTAGAAACAATGAGCATTTTGACCATTACAATGAGGAACACAATCTAAAATTGTCAGAAGAAATAGTAATGCTGTCTAATGTGATCATTGCAAGAGCAGAAATAAGAAAGTTCGATGTAGACTTCATAGCAAAGTTTACAGAAGTAGCCGAACAGGATGAAGAGTGGGTCACGAGAAGGCAGGAGTTGGACAGATTAAGAAATGACAGCACAGAGCCCCCAAAGTTTTGGACCTTAAAAGATGGACTGGTATACTACAAGGACCGGCTCTTCATCCCAGCAGATGAAGGCATCTAAACCCTTATAATGAATGGGTGCCATGATTCAAAGGTCGCTGGACACTTCGGTCAGGAAAAAACACTGGAAATAGTCACATGAGACTTCTACTGGAAAGGTTTGACAGGTTGGGTCAATGATTACATCAGATCCTGTGATGAATATTAACACAATAAGTCCTCAAGACATGCAAGGTATAGGTTACTTCAACCTTTACAAGTACCATATGCAGCATAGACATCTATCTCAATGGATTTTATTGTTCAACTACTCAAGTCACAGGGACATACCCAGATCATGGTCATAGTAGATCGGTTCACTAAAATAGCACATTTCATTGGCCTAAAGGAAAACTCGACTGCAAAAGATGTCACTAACATCTTCCTCTGAGAAGTATGGAAACTCCATAAACTACTCATGGAAATCATTTCAGATATGCACGCAAAGTTTCAAGGTGAATTTTGGGAATTGTTATGCAAGCTTCTGGAAATTAAAAGAAGAATGTCAATGGCCTATCATCCTCAGACTGATGGGCAAACTGAAAGAACCAACCAAGTGCTGAAAGGTTACTTACAAAGCTTTGTCAACTATGATCAGGACGATTGGTATCAGCTTCTCCCATTGACAGAATATGCTTACAACAACTCTACCACAAATACACACAAAATGACCCCGTTCTTTGCAAACTATAGTTTCCACCCATAGACCGAATGGATGAGAGAATGAGAAGTTCAAAATCTGGGTGCAGCCATCTATATACACTGGATGAAGAATATACATGGATAGGCCAAGGAAACACTAGAATCTACATGAGAGGTCATGTCAAGATATTACGATCAAAAGGCTAGGGAGCAACCTGACATAAAGGTGGTAGACCAAGTCATGCTCAATGGCAAAAATATGCAATCAAAAAGGCCCTCAAAAAAGTTGAGCTCCAAGCTCTACAGGTCTTTCCAGGTATTGGAGAAAAGGGGTGAACGAGCCTACAAGCTCCAAATACCTGACCAGTGGAAAATCCATCCTGTATTTTATGTGGTGCTGCTTGAGCCCTACCGAGTTTCTATTTGGCCCAGATGGGTACAGCCACCCTACAACCCTGAAGAAGTTGAAGGTGATTTAGAGTGGGAAGTGGAGAGAATTGTCAGGAGTGAAGTAATCTCCTATACAAGAAGAGTTAGAGGACAAAATAAAGTCCTCTGAGAGCTCCGATATTTTGTGAAATGGAAAGGTTGTTCTGAAGATGAGAACACCTGGGAGCTGCCAGAGCACCTGAAACATGCAACAGAATTGTTGGAGGAATTTCATAGGTTGAACTCTGAAATGCTGGGATAGGCAAGATTGTAACAATGTGGCAAGGTATTCTTTGCATGGCGAAGTAAACATGCAAAGTTTTTCACCCTACCATGTTGAGTTCCTAAGAAAGAATTTTTTATTATTTTTTATTATTTTTTATTTTTTATTTTTTATTTTTTATTTTTTATTTTTTATTTTTTATTTTTTATTTTTTATTTTTTATTTTATTTTAAAGGAGACGTTCGAGATGAAGTCTGGGGAGGGGGACCTACTGTTAGGCATATGGAAAGAAGGGCCAAAGTTACCCAGCCTTTACTCAGGATTATTTCTACCATACCCCTGCAGCCCCCATAAAGAGACCGGGTGTCATCACGGTATTACGGCCGAGTTGCGTCCCAACACTTTAGCAACAATAAATGACACCTTCAGCATAATACTGTATACGTCGTCACCGTCCGTCCAACCGGATGCTGTCCGTAAGATATATCAGAGAGCACCTTTGGCGACTGACGAGAAGTGACTCGAAAGAATTTGGTTAAGCTTTGAGTAAGTTATTATCCTCTAGGTTAGCAGTTAAATGTTATGGCTGATAAGTAATGGGACAATTTGGGAAGAAACCATTAGCGACCGAATATCGCGAGCCTATGGCACCAAAGGGTAGCCATAGAGCTGAGCCTTTTGCCTTGAAAGAAGTAGTACCCCAAGAGGGTCTGCTTGAGAATCGGTATGAGAGGTTTTCGCAGGATGAGCCATTGGCTTGATCCAGGGTCCAAAAGTCCTTCATATCTGATGGGCTTGGTAATGCATAAATATGCAATGCAATAGCCACACTCATTCATTAAAGTTGATCACTCTATAGTTTGAGGCAGAATGATTGGTATAGTTGCCATTAGGGTGGCATACTCAAATTAAGTTCATATAGTAGAGAGATCAAAGACTACCTAGTGGCGGAGTGTTCGCAACCTCAGAAACAAATAGGAGTCCGAAGAGATCAAAGCTAGGCAAGGCAAATATTCTCAGGGTCAGGAGTGTTCACACTTAAGAAAAATAAGAGGTTTTTGACAGAGGTACTTACAGCCTCTTGTCAGAAGTGTTCATGATCACCTTACTAAGCAACAGCACCTTGCTAAATGCTACCTCACCAAGTTGATCATGACTATACCTGCTACCTATTTTCACAACAATGTTGTGAAAATCTACTACCTCCTTTTAATTATTTACCCTTTCTCTGAATTTCCAATGGATAATTGATCTGGATATACATCAAAAAAAAAAAGTGAAACCCAAAGACCACCCAAAGAGAAATGACCAATATTGAAAAATGCATGATCATTGGATTTTTCTACTACCTCCTAAATATTGCCCTTATTGCTCAAATTATTGGACAGCCATGGACAACATTTAAAAGCTTCCTTGCTCATGCATGTGAGCATCTATCACTGGAAAATCTTCCTCGCCCCGGTCGCACACCCATTCTCAGCCAGCAACAGCATAGCACAATTATGCGGGCAGCCAAATCCAACCAGAAAATGAAGAGATCAGATTTCAGGGATAAATATGCACCAGGTGTTTCTCTTTCTACTGGTTTGTACCCCCATGAATGATAGGACATGATTCTCTAACAAATTTATAGTAGATAGAGTACTCAGAGAAGCTAATATCAAGAAATGGCTGGCCAAATCAAGATCAAAGCTCAAGCCTAAGCATATTGCTAAGAGATGGAAGTGGGCTACAGCTTATAAGGATTGGACAGCTGAGGATTTTGAGAGAGTCATTTGGAGTGATGAGTGTAGTGTGGAGAAATCCAAGGATCTCAGGCAGCATTTGGTTTTCAGAGAACCTGGGGAGTAGTGACTTGCAGAGTGCATCCACCCAAAGAAAAAGGATAAGGGTATTTCACTTATGGTATGGGGGTACTTTTAGGGCAAGAGAAAAGATCCTTTGGTTCCTATTACCCAAAATATCAACAAGACCAGGTATGTTAAGCCCTTAAGAAGGTATCTTTTTCCTCTAATTCATCAAATGATTTCTTTTGGTATGCAACTTGAAGATATTCTTTTTCAGCAAGACAATGCTCCTGGTCACAAGGCTTATAATTTTATGGCATGGTTGGAGAGAAATTGTATTGAAGTGGTGGAACACCCCCCTTACTCCCCTGATTTAAATCCTATTGAGCATGCATGGGTTGAGCTTAAAAAGTGATTATACCAGCAGTATCCAAGGATTGGAGATACTACAGGAGGAAAAGAAGCTGTTAAGAAGAGGCTTGCACAAGTATTACCTTTGGTTTGGCAGACAATTCCTGAGGAGTTTTTTGAAAAGTTGTGGAAATCAATGCCTGATAGAGTAACTGCAGTATTGGAAGCAAAGGGAGGTTATATAAGGTATTTGCTAGTTTTATTTATTATTTTCTTACTCTAAAATATATACAGTAGATGATTGATCATTGATAATTGTTGATTGTTGAGGAGGGGACTTGGAATGAGCGCGCATACCTGCATGCCCATTGACAACTCCACCGTTGACAACCCCACTGATGACCCACCAAATTATGGCACAACTACAATTAAACATGTCTCAAATCATAAACACTTCTGACGAGGGGCTGTAGATAGTATGTGAGTTGATTGTAGCCCACAATAATACAGATGCAGAATATAAATATCGAGGTACTCTCAGCTATTAGAAACATCAAGCAACAGAGAAGAGATCTTATTAATATATTTATTATTTACTCTTGAAAGAACTTATTATGAATGCAACTTTCTGAGCCTACCTTGACGATCTTCATCTTTGTTTTACCTTACCTTACCTTAGCTCAAGAAATATACAGCCTAGGCCAACCTACACTATTTATAGTTAGGCTACCCCGTAACAAAGGCAACCATGTGCATCATCCTTCCAAAATAACCCTAACAGCGCCTGATGGTCGATAGAGACCTTGGTAGTAAATGGTGACCCCAGTATCAATCATCGTACCTCTTCAAGACATCTGAGCACCGCCTGTGCTTTCCACTCTATGGTAGAGTATCATGTTTCTGCTGGTAGGAAATGCCTTGACATGATCATCACAACTCTCATTTCTGACCTTGTAGATGGAGTCAAATTCATTCCAACCGATAGGTTCGGTAACTGAAAAAGGACCCCACCAATGGCATGTGCAGATGCATCCGTCATCAAATGGTACTGTTTATCATCATCCCCACCAAACACCACATTCTCTATAATCGCATCTTTGATTGCACAGAATAACTGTTCCTGCTTGCCTCCTCAATCAAATCCACATACCACTTTGACTAGCTTACCCCTTCGACTTGTCCCTGTAAACTCATTTTTCTCATCCAATTGTAACAGCTGGTAGACAATCGCATCCTTTAGGACTCGAGCATGGTCAACTCTGCCGGGAATAAACTGGCGTAAGTAAATCGTCATGTAAATGAATGTTTCGACCTCTGCTGCGATTATAGGCTGTAGGTAGTCATGGATTACCTGTACCTTATCTAGGGATGGCCGTAACCCACTCCCATCACTGGGAAAGCCCAATGAGTTTATTTTGTCTAAGAAAAACCCACACTTACTTCCTCTGAGTGTGAGCCGTGCCCAAGCTAGACAGGGGAAGTAAAAGTCATGAAGGAAATTAAACAGTGACATGAAGCTGGGAAATGCTCCGAAATCATCATCGACAAAGCACTTAAAAGCACCTGACAAGTACTTAGCTAGGCATTTCTCCCTGCCTGGTCCTGGGATGCAACCAGCAAAAATATCCTTCAACCGCATATAGGTCTACGGTGCCTCTGCTAAGCCTTGTCCCATCCTGCGATATTGCCACTGACCATTGTGTGTCGAGAATGCTGTCCGATAAGCATGTGGAGGGTACATAGGAATAGCCTAAAATCCATTCGCCACATCTGCCTGGAAGTATGTAGAAAACTGGGACTTCATAAGGTCATTGACCACTGGCTCAATCCTCCTCATCAGATAGCTGGATAACATCATCACTTGGTTGATCAAACAAAATATGTAGACCATCCTCAGTCCTCCACCTTTCTTACAGACAAACTTAGTACAATGTGACCATGGTGACCCTGACCATCTGATCACTCCTGATTTCTCCAGCAATGGCAGGATCTCATCCAGCCAGTCCCGCTCTTCCCTTGTGTATATTTTATCCCTCACTTGGGTTACTCACACCTCTGGGTAGATAGGTATGTGATGCTCAATCAAGTCAGTGACAGGCATTTCTCTGATCTGGCTTGCAAAAATGTCGCACCAAGTAAACAGCAACTGTTCAACATCTAATTTCTGTTTTGGGCTCAGCCTCTCACCCAAGGTTATCCCTGTTGATTTGAACCACGGGGAAGTTTCAGTCACTGAATGTTCCCCCAATTGCCACCGGAAACTCTTTGGACACCTTATCATAGGAAAGTTTAGGGGTTATCCAAAAGCCTCCATCTCTGGAGCCTCTATCTCATCCCCAAAAGCTACCTCCTACACCAACCCTACTCCTCTTATCCTATCATACTTCTCCGGAACACCTGGGCCTTCCATGTCCTCATCTACCTGCCCATCTTTATCTGACTCTCCATGCCCACCATTACAGTTCCCTTTTGCCTGTCCATCTTTTTTCACCTCCTTCGCATTAACCATCTGTGAATCCCATCCACTGTCCTTCCAGCTTCCCACTTCCCCGCAAAAATAAACATCTTCTTCATCAAAAAATTCCACATCAGAAAAAACTTCACTATCCTCAGACTCTACTATACCTGGCTCCAGATCCATAGTAACTATAAGTCCATCATCTTCCTCATTTCCATTCAAGCCTTTTTCTTCCGATACACTCACTATCTTCAGTGCATCATCCATTTCTTCTACAACAGCTAATCAGCTCATAGTACCAGCTGGCGTAACTAGTTTTCTGACTCCTCCTCTTCTACATCATCTTCCTCTTCTTCGTCATTCTCCTCATGTATTTGCCTATCTGCCTCTTGTTTGATCAGAGTAATTAAATCTTCGAAGAACTGTGTACTACCAGATTGTTGCAACTCTAGCTCTTCTTCAACCTTGGCTGACAACCCACTTCTCACTGTCGTCCTATCCTTCAAAACAATCAGGACTTGTGGCTGCTGTTCTTGCGATGTCTACTTCATATCTTGTTACTTGTAACCTTCATCACTTGGGATACTTACCCATGTACCCAGACTACTCGCGATGTAATACTGGCAACTACCATAATCTTCCTTTGCTCTGGCTGCATGAAGCCATCACTGACTCAGCAACATTGGGTACGTTGGCTTGTATTCATCTGGAAGTGTGTAAATACGCGAATCACACGGTACTCCAGCCACAGTAACTCGTAGGTCCACACAGTAGGTAATCTTGGCAAGCGCATTTGTAGCAGTCCAAATAACCATTCCTCTGGATCATTGTAACTTGGCTCCCATAAATCTAAGGAGTTGAATAGGCATTAGATTGATGACAGAACCAGCATCAACCAAGATACTCGAAACTGAATAGTACCTAGTGGGTGTGCGAATAGTTCCTTTCGTATAGAAGTTGGTGACATCTCCCAAGTTCCTATCGGTTGCAACTGCCAGAACTTCCTCTTCGTCATTGCCCCCCTGCGTCACCCTGTCAATTGTAACCTGCTTCCCTTTTCCTTTTCTCTTTGCCCTCTCCAGACTCTTTGCTCGCCCCTGGACTAACAGACAGTAGATATCCTTTTTGACCATTGGCGCTAGATCAAAGAATGAGCCCCAGTTCAGTCCCACGACTGTAGCATCAGGGAAGGCTCCCACAAAATCAAACTTTCTATGGCCTGTCATCATGCGGATTGATTTTCATTCAGTCTTTGCCATCTTGGCTCCTATCTTCTGACCATTTCTGCCTACCTCAGTAACATAATCCTCATCATTATTATCTATTCGTGGTCTTCAACTTGATGGTCCTGGCTCCCCATCAAACTCTGGCAGCAACTCACTAAACCAGTGTGCTCACTCTCCAGCCATCACAGGTTCTCCTTCCTCATTTCCATCGCCATCCCCATCACCACTCTCAGAAACCTTGTGAACAAACTCCATCAAATCTATCTGATCCACTTCCACTGTAGTCACCTCCTGAACCTTCATCCCATGTAGAGCTGAAGACTTCGCCACAATCTCAATTGCATGAACAGGCCCATTGCGCACTTTTACTGGAGGGTCTTCTCTGACAATTGGGTGGTCTAGATGGTCTGGGCCTACATCAACAGTCCAGGAAACAGGCCTGCTCCGATACAAGTGGGGACAATGTGTACGTAGATGCTCTTCTTGCTGGCAGTGAAAGTAGATCCTTGGCCTAGCAGGATAATAGAGTACACCATCAGGTCCTACAATTGGAGGGGTTGTCCACCTCTCTCTCCAGCTAGTACATTGCAATAGGAATTTAGGGGAGGGTCAGCTGCTTGCCCTGAGCACAATCTTTCATGACATGTAGGCTCCTGTTGCTCGCCAGGCCGATATGAGGAGTGGGTTTAAAAGTCCTCCTGACCAAAGTGGGTATGCACATGCAGCCAATTCTGATGGTTTGCATACTGAGCATGTCTACCACTCTCATAACTATAGCGAGGCAAGGGGCACTGGTGCCGACTGGTCTCTGGGTACCTCCTATACCCATCTCTAAGAGGATAACTGTTGAGAGGAATGACGTCCTCCTCCACCTGTGGGGTGACTGCACTCAAGTTCATGGCTGTTGCTGCCTTCTGAAGCTTCATCAAGTCATGCATCATTATGCATAGTTCTCAGACTTTGCTGTGCACAGAATCTTCCTCCTTGTCCTCTTTGTGCTTCCTTGTGCCCTTACTTCTTGACCTTCTTACCCCCTTCTTGCCTGACTTCTTCTCACTCTTTGCCTCCTTTGACCTCCTCGAATGACTGTAATACACCTCTGCATCAGACTCAGAGTTGTCATCAGACTCATCTACCTCACTAGACTCCTCGCAGGGGGTCATATCATCGTCATCATCATCATCACTACCATACCATTTGTAGCTTTTAATTCTCAGCTGGGTAGCCAACTGCATGACGCCCTTGACGACCTGATGGGGGTTCTCGTAGGAGTCAGCCCTGAGGAAGCTCAGAATTGCCATTTCCCATAAGCGCTGGCTCTCCAGCCCATTGATATAGTAGCAGATCAGGATCTTATCGTAGTGGTGCAACCCATCAGGTTTCCTTCGTAGCAGCTTAAGGACCTTCTGAGAATATCTGAAGACATTGTGATCACCTTGCCAGATAGTGCTCATCATCAATAGGATATCCTCCCATACCTGTCCATCCATTTCGGCATCATCAAATTGCTCGATCAATCTCTCCTTTAGGACGTCCTCATCCCACAAGACTTCATCCGAAAGAGTACGCAAGAAACTACCTGCTATGGAGCAAATTGGGCAAGCAATATGTATTTGAGCCACTCTCATTTTCTTTGACTTCACCATTCCCCCATTGAAGTCTTCTCCCATTGTCGCAAACCAAGACTACATCCATCTCAAGAATGCTTGAACTCCAATACCACTATCACCCATGAACACGATACCCATGGAACGAGGGGACACCATGACCCTAGGCCTCTACAGAAAATACTTCAACCGGCAAAAACACTACAGAAAGTCAGAGACTAGCAGGGGAGAGCGGTACAGGTTGTCAAGGCATTCAACACCAATCCGTTTCAGAGCACCACTTATTGCATTGGGTCCTCTACAGGACCCAGGTTGGATGGTGTATTAGACCGAGTAGAGCCCTCATGATTTCCCCTATCTGTGACCCTCCTCTAAACTGGATACTAGAGGGCTACAGAATTGACCAAATGATATGCCGTGTAACCACTGAGATAAACTGTAGCAAAAAGTGATGATACTAAAATGTAATTTTGTATATGAGGGGTGTGTTGTTTTTGCTAGGTTCTCAGCTACGGTTGTCATCTATACTAAGGACAAAAACAAAGTCACACCTCCACTATGCAGAACTGTGTGCCAAGCCATCACCCTAACCCCTAAACTATGCAGGGGCAAATACCCTTGAAAATAAAGTGAGCAAGCCCCAAAACCAATACCTCCTCCACACTGGTAATTCAACAACCTCTAGTGACATACTTGACCCAATCTGAGCCTAGTGCCTCACTAGTAACAATCCTGGTTTCGCCAGATTTCCACATCAGTCGGTCGGCAGCTGGCCTAGAAATCTCTACAATCGAGATCGCAATTAATTAAGTAGAACCTGTGATATTCAGCGAAAGAAGGAATTTCTATCACTGTCCTTTTCCCAACTTTCTTTTCACAATCTCAATTTTGATTATAGAGAACATATAGATCGCTTTGGAGATGATTGAAGCAATGGGAGAAAGAATTAACCAGGAACTCCAATCGTGTCAAATGATAGCCACAGGCAGCTCTCTCTGTAATAAAATTACCCCGAGTGATTGCTATTTCGACCACATAGAAGATCATGGACACTGCACAGTATATTATAAACTGATCGTTCAGAGACCGAAAAATGTTTCTTCTTCTATGGAATGAGAAGAAGGACCCTCCTTTTATATAACAAGTTCAGACAATAAAGATAACTTTGACTTAACACATTATACTACCACATTTCCCACAGCAGGTAACTAACTACCTGATAGCAAAAGGCATCTGTCAGGTCTGCAATATCTGTGACATCCATTTGTCCTCTGAGTCCCGAATGTTTTATCTTCAATTTCTTTGTCTAACTAAGCATCACAGTGGACATAAGCTAATATCATTTCCAAATCCAGATACCCCAACCTGGCCTTATACTGCCCTATACCATGCAACTCAGGATTAACTACTTGGCAGTTATGGAATATTCGTGATTAACAACAAAGTACTGTGATAGCCAGTAATGTCTATTCTGCAAATTTCACCAAGAATAGTCCATCAAAACTTCTATTGTAGATGCCAATCTGTTTCTATATCTTTCAGGTAAACCTGGGTTTATGAGATTTCAACAACAGTGTCATGAGTTCATGACATGATTGAGAATCACCTTATTATTGTGAATTATGAGTTTTCTGTTGAGCTTATTTATTGCAAAGTTATGGGCAATAGCTAAGGTTTATATACTAATGTTCCTTAATACTTTTTTGCATGCCCGTTGATATTCCCAATGTCAACCCTAACCTTATATCCTTAAATCCCATAATACCGGGATGCAGGTAAGTCCCTAATCTCCCGAGCATCCACACCTTTTACTAACTCCATTATCTTATCTCCTGTAGATATTATATCTGTTAACTTTAGATCCTAAACTCCTTTCTCCGTGACTCCTGTCATGGAGTACTATCATATTGACAAATCACCCATATCACTGGCATAGGAGATCACTCAACACCTCATCATCATCCAACCAATCTGTTTCCTCACCCGTTCGCCCAATGACCGTTGTGTCTGATAATACGATCTGTGACATGAATGCCACGATATTCAGCAATTTTCGCCACAGTAAATACTGTTCTATTTTCTCCATTATTTGAATATGTAGTTGGCTGTATCTCTAGACTTGTTGTTGTTGTAGTTGCTATAGAAGTATACATCGAGGATATAGAAACAAAATTGGCAAGTAGTTATTGAATTTCCTTTTCGACTACCATAATAGCTGCCTATCAAAATGGGTATCCCCTCTTCAACATGCAAAAAAATGCAGAACCACAATATCACACTAACATTTGAGCACAGTTTTGTATACAAGATTTGCAAAAAAGACTGAGCTCTCACCACTAAACCCACTTCTTATCTTGTCGTGGTGGTCAAGTCTCATTGTCCCTTCAACTCCCCTTTCATAGCAAGCTTGGTGAACACTTCCTCTACTATCACACTTCATGTTTCTGTATTATTATCAACCGGATGCCAAAGCGGTCCAAGCCTCACAATGGGTCTACCCTGGTAGCAAATTAGCCAACCAGGCCCAAACCTGGCCCCATAGAGCCTCAACCCTCGACCCACCAACACAGCTGAGCCCAATGGGTACTTTGGTGGCCCAAGATACCTGTATGATTATTAGAAGCTTTGTGAAGGTGGGTGTAAAAAAGAATTTTAGAAAAGATGTGTATTTTTTTGGTACAATTGAAATAAACCCAATACCAAACATTGAACCTTCCCATGCGATGATAGGAAACAACAATTAGCTCAAATTGTTAAATTCAGCATAAAGTGATAAATTTAATACTGACAACAAATTTCACCACTCTAATGGCACCTTGCAGCAGTTCAAATATAGGAGTAGCGATCATGGTAATGGGTCATTGTTAGGCATATGGAAAAAAGGGGCCAAAGTTACCCGGCCTTTACTCAAGATTATTTCTACCATACCCCTGCAGCCCCCATGTAGGGACCGGGCGTCATCACGGTATTACGGCCGAGTTGCGTCCCAACACTTTAGCAACAATAAATGACACCTCCAGCATAACACCATATACATCGTCACCGTCTGTCCGACCGGATGCTGTCCGTAGGATATATGAGAAGGCACCTTTGGCGAATCAGGAGAAGTAACTCAGAGGAATTCGGTTATGTTTTAAGCGAGCTATTATCCTGTACATTAGCAATTAAATATTATGGCTGATAAGTGATTGGACGATTTGGGAAGAAACTGTTAGTGAGTGAATATCGCGAGCCTATGGCACCAAAGGGTAGCCATAGAGCTGCGCCTCTTGCTTTGAAAGAAATAGTACCCCAAGAGGGTCTGTATTACAAACCCGACATGGTTTGTAATGGTTTCACATGACATACAATTGTATGTCATAAGTATTTCATTTGTTAAAGGTTTTTCCCACATGACTCAGTTGAGTCATATGATATTGTGTTTTGCACTATGACTCACATATGAGTCATAGGGTCTCACATGATTCACAGTTGTGAGTCATAGTTGTTTATATTTGAGTTTGATTGGTATGTTGAGCATTGACTCATAGGTGCGCCTATGAGTCATAAGGACTAAGAAGCATGACTTCGTTTATACGAGTCATGAGGTTTTGCACATGACCCCTTTAAGGTCATGGGACTTTTGCGCATGACCAAGTATGGTCATGAGGTTATATGTTACGCGAGTGTATGAGTCACAGTTGTGACTCATTTGATTTGTAAGCGGGTTGCTGGAAGAACTATATAAGGAGGTCATTAGGACCTGACAGTTAGTTCTTCACGCAACCACCTAAGTTATTTCCTATCTTATAAGTTATCAATAAAACACCTTTACGCTCTTTACTACAAAGGCCAACAATCACGAAGAAGAAACAGAATCAATACTAGTTAGCACTATAAGGACTTAGTATTGGCAACGGTCAATATCTAAGACATAGTGTAAGATAACAAGTATTAAGAATTCTCGAAGGAAAGAGAATACAATAAGAGATAGGTAAGTACTATCTCTAAAGAAAAAGCTAACGATAGGTTCGTTGCCTGTTGCAAGATATAAAGAGGAGAGATCTTATAGCCGATCGTAACATTTGGTTGTGTCTACAAGCAACACCCAACAACAAAACACAGATTTTGAATACGAAGATCAGTCTTTAGAACTCCCAGAGGTTGCACAAGAACTTGCAAGAACAGCCTCGGAAAGAGGGAGAACACCAAGCCCAGTTACACCAGAGGAAAGGTCACGACACAGCGAATCTTCAAGCGAGGAAGAAGAAAGAACAGAAAGAATATCAGGCCAAGGACAAGCAGAAGGACCACCTGCACCCCCACCACCAGCAGGAGGAGAACCACTTGAACAACTAGCCCAGATACTACAAGCCATGAATGTTCTGAAACCGAAGGTCAAACCACCGAGCACCTACACAGGTGATAGAAAAGAACTCAGGAACTGGCTGGCGGAACTGCAAATCTACTTCCAAGCAGTAGGATGAGCAGAAGAACACAATGAAGAAAAAATCACCTATGTATCTAGCCTACTAAGAAAAGAGGCAAGTTCATAGCTCACACCCTATACAGAAGAAATAAGAACCAAACTGTGGAACAACTGGGAAGAATTCAAGGAAGCGATTAGGAACCAATTTGGGGAAATCGATCCAAGGGGAACAGCGAGAATAGAACTCAAAAATATGGTCCAAGGAACTCGGACTATGACGGAATACTGGAACAAATTCCAACTGGCCCTAACAGAAGCGGAATTGGACGACACAACACCAGGAGAATGGCTATACGTGGGAATGAACCCAAAATTGCAAGAAGAATTTGATCACTATGATTAAGTAATCACGGCAGCAGACGAATTGGCGGTATGGGCCATGAACAAAGAAATTCAACTGGCCACACTCAAACACCTGCGCCAGGCAAAGAAAGTTAAGACAGAGACATATGGTACCCCAAGAAACCAAGATGGCACTTTTAAAATGACACCCAAGGAAATCCCGCAAGGAGATCCCATGGATCTGGATGCTACCAATCGAAGGAGATACCAAAGACTACCCCAGGAAGAATGGAGGAAATGCATAAAAGAAGGATTATGCTATCAGTATGGAAAAAAGGGACATATGGCAAAAGACTGTAGAGTCAAGAAGGCCAATATCAAAGGACCGAAGATTCAGGAACTGGATGTAGAACAAGAACAAGAAGAGGCTTTAAACGACAAAAGTCTCCAGGAATAGATGGTCCTGGGGACAACCGAACAAAACCCATCAAAAGAATGAAGACGTCCTCAGGAAGAGATGGACTGGGTGACGACAAGGCAAAAAACATCAAAACCACATACCTCAACACCACTTTGACCAACAAAGAACTAAGAAACCTCGAATCGGACCACATCATGGTCAAAGTACAACTCCACAACAAACAACAACAGATACCAACCAACGCAATGATCGACTCAGGGGCAACTGAAGATTTTATAGATTGCAACTTCGCTATAAGTCATCAGTTACCCTTGACAAAAATCGAAAAACCAAGGGACATACACATGGTAGACGGAACGATATTGGATGCCGGACCAATCACCCATGTCACAGAAATCCCTATGGACATCGGAAGCCACAAAGAGAAAGCAACTTTCCTAGTGGCAAACCTTTTCAAACATGAAGTCATCCTTGGCATGACATGGTTAAAAGACCACAACCCAAGGATCAATTGGAGAAATAAAGAAGTCACTTTCGATAGCGACAGATGTAAGGCAGTATGCCTTGATGCCTCCCCAATGGTATATGCAGTACCAGAAAAGGAAGCAATTCAGGAGAATCTGAAGAGTCAGATTCTAAGGATCAGCACCAAGGAAGGACCAAACTATGAAGTCATGGTCAAAAGGCTGAGAGAAGACGCGAAGATACCTATGAAAGGTTCGCGAAAGGCTGCAGGTAGTGATTTGTTCAGCATAGAAGAAGCAACAATCCCAGCAAGGGGACAAAAGCTCCTTGGAACAGGGATATCAATGGGACTTCCGAAGAATACCTATGCCCACATCGCACCCAGAAGTGGTTTGGCAAGCAAAAATGGCCTTACCATTAATGCTGGAGTTATAGATGCAGACTATACAGGAGAAATTCGGGTCCTATTGGTAAACCTGTCAGAAGTGGATTATGAGGTCCACAAGGGAGATAAGATTGCCCAGATAATTGTTGAAAAAATAGTTTCAATACCATTCAAGGAGGTACAACAACTTCAACCAACAGAAAGGGGCAATCAAGGATTCAGCAGCATGGATCACCAAGAGGAAGAACCATCTCAGAATAAGAAAAAACTATTGATCGCGTTCATCTCAGCACAAGCATTTGGAAGGATGCACAAAAAAGGAGAAGTTACCGGAATCCTAAAATGGGACAATGCAAAACTCACACTGGCGGCTACAATGATTAGCACCGAACTAGCCCTGCAAAAGAAAAGAAAGGACGGAAAAGAAACCTTAAGACAAATAGTGCCTAAAGAGTATCACAACTTCTTAGACATATTTGAAGAAAAAGAAAGAACTGAGTTGCCACCACATAGGGCAGCAGACCACAAGATCGAAACAGAAGCACCGCCACTATTCATGAAACTCTACCCCTTAAGAGGGGAAGAACTCAAGGAACTCAGAGAATACCTGGAAAAGAACCTAGAAAGACGATGGATAATACCTTCGTCCTCATCAGTGGGAGCACCCATACTCTTTGTTAAGAAGAAAGATGGAGGATTAAGGCTTTGTGTGGACTATAGAGGCCTAAATGCAGTATCAAAAAAAGACCGATACCCATTACCATTGATAAGTGAAGCCTTGGACTGACTACAAACAGTGAAATAATTCACCAAACTCGATATCAAGGATGCCTATCAACATATCAGGATTGCCAAAGGAGACGAATGGAAAACAGTATTCAGAACGAGATACGGACTATATGAATATATGGTCATGCCATTTGGACTAGCTAATGTACCAGCAACCTTCCAATGATGGGTCAATAATATACTTAGCAAGTATTTGGATGTCAACTGCATAGCCTACCTGGATGACCTATTGATATATTCAGATACCATGGAACAACATCGAAAGGACGTGGCCATGATACTAGCAAAGCTCAAGGAAATTGGAGTTCGCCTCAAACCCACAAAATGCGAATTCCACAAAGAAGAAACCGAATACCTAGGATTCATCATCAACTCTGAGGGAATCCGAACGGATCCTACCAAAACGGATGCCATAAAAGTATGGACAATACCTGAAAGGGTCAAAGACATCCAGAGCTTTGTAGGGTTCTGCAACTTCTACAGACAATTTATAGAAGGATTCAGCAGGATAGCAAAACCACTATATAACAGAACGAAGAAAAATCAGAAGTGGGAATGGGGAGAGCAAGAGCAAAAGGCTTTCGAAGGCCTTAAAGAAAGACTTACCACAACCCCAATACTAAGACACTTCAACCCAGAGGCACCTATTATGATTGAAACTGACGCATCAAATTACGTCTGTTCCAGAATAATATCACAACAAGATAAGGAAGGACTGTGGAAACCAATAGCCTACCGGTCAAAGACAATGACCAAGGCAGAATGCAACTATGATATACATGACAAGGAACTTTTTGCAATCATGCAAGCCCTCAAGGAATGGAGAAAATATGCACAAGGAAGCGCTCATACAGTCAAAATCCTCACAGACCACAAGAACCTTGTCCCATTCACAACTACTAAGGCTCTGAATGGAAGACAAATAAGATGGAGTGAAGAACTAAGTCAACACAACATCAAAATGGAATATCGACCAGGCAAGGAAGGGGCAAAACCGGATGCCCTTACAAGAAGAACAAATGACATACCAACGGAAGGAGATGATCGCATTACACAGCGACAAAGGATTCTGTTACCAAAAGAACAATTCTTTGTGGATGAAGGATATGCTTCGGGCTCAGAAGAAATCAATACTATGGAACTATGGACGATAGAAGACCAAGGAACCGAAAAGAATATCAAAGAAAAAACATCACAGGCTATGTTGTTCCAAGATATTTGAAAAGCCAAAGAAAGAAAGGATAAAGAATACCCGAAAGTGGCACTAGGATCATGTAACTGGAAGGAAGGATACATGTGGTATGAAGGAAAAATCTGGTTACCAGAAAACGAACCAATAAGAACCGAAGCGATAAGAAGGAATCACGACACACCACAAAATGGACACGATGGAACAGCCAAAACATTTGAATTGACACAACGAACATACTATTGGCCAGGAATGCGCCAAGATATTAAGCTATATGTCAAAAACTGCGACATGTGTCAACGGACAAAACCAAGTCATCACGCGCCCTATAGACTATTGCAACCACTACAAATACCAGAAAAACCATGGAAATCTATCAGTATGGATTTCATCACAGACTTGCCACTATCAAACAACTATGATGCAATATGGGTCGTCGTGGATCGATTAACCAAGATGGCTCATTTCATACCCTGTAGGAAGGATATGAAAACCAAATAATTTATGCAATTGTTGATGAAAAATGTTTTCAAACTACATGGATTACCGAAAGATATCATCAGCGATAGGGGATCAATATTCACATCAGACCTATGGAAAGAGATGACCAAAGGATTGGACATTACACGAAAGATAAGCACGGCATTTCACCCCCAAATGGATGGTCAAACAGAACAAACGAATGCCTCACTCGAACAATTCCTAAGGGCATATGTGGAATACTCCCAACAAGACTGGGAAGGATGGCTATCATTTGCAGAATTTGCATACAACAACACAAAACAAGACGTCATCAAGACAACACCCTTCTATGCAAATTATGGACATCACCTTATCAATGAACCCATGGGACACATAGGCTTACCAGGAACATTGGAAAAAGACGATATCAGCCGACTACATGGACTCATCCAAACAGAAATACGAATGGCACAAGATAAAATGAAGGAAAACAATGATCACCACAGAAAACCCGATCCAAGACTAGAATCAGGAGACAAAGTCTGGTTAATTACAAAGGACATTCAAACTATGAGACCATCGAAGAAACTAGATTATCGGAAAATTGGACCATACAAAATCATTGAAAAAATTGGAGAAAAAGCTTATAAGCTAGACCTCCCAGCCTCAATGAAAACGAAACATCCAGTCTTCCACATCAGCAAACTTGAACTTTATTCGAACAATCCTCTACCTTCACAAAAGAAACTTCCCCCTCCTCCTATCGAAATAGAAGGAGAAGACGAATATGAACTCGATCAAATAGTCGATTCAAGACTATATTACGCAAAACTACAATACCGAGCCAAGTGGACCAGTTACTCTGTGCAACACGACAAAGAGTGGTACCCAGCAGAAAATTTTAGTAACGCTAAACATGCAATCGAATACTTTCATCGAAAAAACCCAGGGAAACCTGGTCAAAGAGGAGGAACAAATGAGCGATAAGGACTGGATCAACCTAGCCGATCTCCCCGCATCCATGCCAATTACACACCAACAAGAAGAACACAACCAGAAAAACTGGACTGGTTGCTTAGACGATGGATGCCAAGTACACTTTACGGAAAAAGAAGGGGCCAATTACTGGCCAAAGAAACACAAAAACCCCCTACCACCACTCCAACCACCCATGACAACATGGGAAGAAATGTCACCATCCCCGAGAATACCACCCCAGTCGCCATGCGACAACAACATCCTTTTAACAGCAAAACAAGCAAGGTTTTCAGGGACGAAAACAAAGAGAAGGGGGGGCAAAAAATCTTGGCCCAAGGTCAAGAAAGGTGGAGAACAGTTGGAAAATTGTCCAACGATAACCCATACTGATTCCTTCGAGACGAAGGAAACCTTGAAAAGAAAAATCAAGGAAAAGGAGGAGCGGATTGCAGAGCTGGAGGCGGATAAGAGATGGTCAAAAGGAGAGACAGCAGGCAAGGATATCAGGATCCGAGCCCTGGAAAGAGAGCTAGCAAGAGAACGCTATGCGAGGAAGGAGGAAGAAAAAAGGTTCAGTAGGATTGCGGGGGATATGGCACACATCCGCAGAAACATAAAAAAAGATGTGTACTATAAAGGATACCATTATGAATCCTCAAGGGACTGAGGATTTAGGGAGAGGGGAGCTAGTATTACAAACCCGACATGGTTTGTAATGGTTTCACATGACATACAATTGTATGTCATAAGTATTTCATTTGTTAAAGGTTTTTTGCACATGACTCAGTTGAGTCATATGATATTGTGTTTTGCACTACGACTCACATATGAGTCATAGAGTCTCACATGATTTACAGTTGTGAGTCATAGTTGTTTATATTTGAGTTTGATTGGTATGTTGAGCATTGACTCATAGGTGCGCCTATGAGTCATAAGGACTAAGAAGCATGACTTCGTTTATATGAGTCATGAGGTTTTGCACATGACCCCTTTAAGGTCATGGGACTTTCGCGCATGACCAAGTATGGTCATGAGGTTATATGTTATGTGAGTGTATGAGTCACAGTTGTGACTCATTTGATTTGTAAGCAGGTTGCTGGAAGAACTATATAAGGAGGTCGATAGGACCTGATAGTTAGTTCTTCACGCAACCACCTAAGTTATTTCCTATCTTATAAGTTATCAATAAAACACCTTTACGCTCTTTACTACAAAGGCCAACAATCACGAAGAAGAACAGAATCAATACTAGTTAGCACTATAAGGACTTAGTATTGGCAACAGTCAATATCTAAGACATAGTGTAAGATAACCAGTATTAAGAATTCTCGAAGGAAAGAGAATACAATAAGAGATAGGTAAGTACTATCTCTAAAGAAAAAGCTAACGATAGGTTCATTGCCAGTTGCAAGATATAAAGAGGAGAGATCTTATAGCCGATCGTAACAGTCTGCTTGAGAATCGGTATGAGAGGTTTTTGCCCAATGGGCTATTGGCTCAATTCAGGGCCAAAAGTCCTTCTTATCCAATGGGCTTTGCAATGCATAAATATGCAATGCAATAGCCACGCTCATTCATTAAAGCTGATCACTTCATAGTTTAAGGCAGAATGATTGGCATAGTTACTATTAGGGCAGCATACTCAAATTAAGTTCATATGGCAGAGAGATTGAAGACTACCTACTGGCGAAATGTTTGCACCCTCAGAAACAAATAGGAGTTTGAAGAGATCAAAGCCAAGCAAGGCAAAATATTCTCAGGGTCAGGAGTGTTTGCACTTTGGAAAAATAAGAGGTTTTCGACAGAGGTACTTAGATAGTATGGGAGTTGATTGTAGCCCATGATAACCCAGACATGGAATATAAATATCAAGGTACTCCCAGCCATTAGTAACATCAAGCAATGGAGAAGAGATCTTATTAATATATTTATTATTTACTCTTGAAAAAACTTATTACACATACAACCTTTTGAGCCTACTCGTGCCGAGGTTGTGGCTGCCAGCCACAACCCCCAGATGTTCACTGGCTCACAACCTAGGGCACTCCTATAGAGTGCCTGACAGCTCAATATAACTTTACGGCTCAACACAACTTTGTGGCTCAACACAACTTTGTGGCTTACCATAGTAACTTTGTATCTAAATACAACTTTGTGGCTCAACACAGTTTTGTAGTGTAATATAATATTATTTTGTAAACCAAGAAAACCGAGTAGGATAAGTGAGGTTTTCACAACATCTTAAGACCACATTGCGGACCATTTCACCTACCACAAATTATGCCACCAACAGCAGCCTTTATTCTCCCAAGCCAGAGGGTCGAGCCTTATGTGGAAATCGAAATATGCATCCAGGCAGCTATTGACTTCATTCAGTCTTCCAAAAACCAGAATCCAAATATCACCGCAGTTCCTCGCACCTATGAAATACCTATTACCCAACTATGCACACATTTGCACGGCCAACAATCACTTCAAGAACGACCCAGAACAAACCATAAGCTATCTGATGATCATGAACTGGCAGTTTGCCAGTATCTCGACCGTCTTGACAAGATAGGAACAAGTGCCCACCAGCCAATGGTGTCCAGCTATGCAAATGCGATACTCCAATATACCCATATGGGGCCACGACCAGCCCCTACCATCAGTGCTCAGTGGGCACCTTGGTTTTTGAATCGTCATCCAGAGTACTTTATTCGGAAGCAACAAATGATTGATGCCGATCGAAAACATGTGCATCAGGCAGATACCATTTGAGCCTGGTTTGAATAATATTGTGAGGTTTGTGTCAAGTATGAAATTCAAGAGGCTGATCGGTACAACTTTGATGAACCTGGCTTCCATATTGGAATAGGATGAGACCAATGGATCATTATGAGAGATCCAAATCATCAAGCATACCTTCCAAGCTCCACCAATCGTGAACTTATCAGCATTTGTAAAATAATTAATGATGGTGTAGTCTTGCCTCCTATGATTATTGTGCCAGGTGTTATCTACCAACAGCCCTGGTACACCTCAACTAGTATCCCAGATGACTACTTGGTCAGCACCTCCGAAAGTGGTTACAATAATGATGATTTGACCATTAAATGGCTTGCTCATTTTCAATGATTCTCGGTATTGCAACAAGTTGGATCATACAGGCTTCTACTCCTTGATGGATTTGGCTCACATTGCACCAAGCAGTTCCTTGACTATTGCAATACTAATAAAATTGTTGCATTTTGTCTTCCACCTCATTCAAGCCATCTCCTTCAGCCATTGGATGTAGTAGTCTTTCAGCCATACAAGCATTCCCATTCTAAGGCAGTTGAAGCTGCGACACGAATGGGATGTGGAGACTTTAACAAAGTGGAATTTCTTGATCAGATTCATTCCATCCACCAACAAACATTCAAGGTATCTACTGTTCAATCAGCTTTCCGGGCCACCGACCTTATACCATATAATCCTGAGCTCGTCCTTTCAAAACTACATGAGGCAGCTCCTACCACTATCAATCATGAAATATTAGTTCCTGCATCACTTGTCAGCATTCCACTTATGATCATAAGTCTTAAAACCCAGGGTGAAGAGCTCCTTGATGATGCTAAAGATCTTCCACCTTACTTTCAGCAATGCCTCAAGCTCATTCTATAAGGGGGCTTGGGCCTAGCACAATCAGGAGCATTAGCTATAGAACATATGGATAATACCAGAGTGGCAGACTAAGCTAGGAGTGCTCGATGCAGGGCTCAAAGCAGAAGGCAGATTCAAAAAGAAGGAGTTATATATGCCATTGAGGCACGTCAAATGGTGAAACAGAGGGAAGAGGTAGAGGTTAAAAAAGCAGAACAACAGTTGCATAAGGCACAAAATGCTCGAAAAAGAGCACAGCAAGCTCAGCGTAAACCCTTCCTTGATGAGATAAAAGCAAAGGCAAAGGAGATCAATACAAGGATAAAGGCAAAGGCAAAGGCAGAGGCAAAGGCCATGACTACTATTCAGGCATATAAAAACAAAGTATCTAGGCTTATTGTTAAGGGAATTAAGCAACATGTAAAGTCATGGTTGCTAAAATAAATATGTAATAGAATACTAGTACTACTTTACTAGAATATTGTACTACAAAATAATATTATATTACACTACAAAACTGTGTTGAGCCACAAAGTTATGTTTAGCCACAAAGTTACTATGGTAAGCCACAAAGTTGTGTTGAGCTGTAAAGTTATATTGAGCTGTTAGGCACTCTGTAGGAGTGCCCCAGGTTGTGAGCCAGTGAACATCCGGGGGTTGTGGCTAGCAGCCACAACCTCGGCATGAGTACCTTGATGATCTTCATCTTTGCCTTATTCTACCTTACTTTACCTCAAGAAACATATGGCCTAGACCAACCTACACTATCTATGGTTGGGCTACCCCATAACAGTCATCAACTTCAAAAAGTAATTAGTAGCTGAAGAATTAAGCATAGGCTTATCAGATACAGTGTTGGGGGTAGAATGTTCCAGTGGTTGGATCTCGTTCGATAGAGAAGGTCAAACCCGTGTGAGAAGTGATTAAATTTTGTACCTCAATCATCCAAACACAAAACTGTACTATTTAGCTCAATTTTCGTCCCGACAGTTTGTGGAAATTGGAATGTGTGAATGCCACAACCTTATAAAATATAGTTAGAAATCTTACTAACAACCTGTCAAAACTGAAGGGGTTGGAAGTCCAGTGTAAGCAGTGAACATCAAGTCACAAACTCTCCATGCCAAGCATTCTTTAAGGGGGGTTAGTTGGCTTTCCCAGGCAACTTAACCACCTCACTATAACATTATGTGCAGTGGATACGGATATGAGTATCTTTGTAGAGGACAAAGAAGTTTATTGAAGGGTTGATTCCCCAAAAACAAGTCTGAGGAATCTACATACTGACAGATATAATTCCAGCATAATGAATGAACAATACAACATAAAGAAATAACAAACATACCGGAAACTCATGCAAACTTCCCACAACTTTCCACAATAATCCATAACATTCCACGACATGCCCAAATATCGCCAAAGATAATTTCCGAAAAATCCCAAATCCTATCACCCCATAGCTCCTATGTCCTACATCCTATGTCCTATGTGGTAGTGCATCCCATCCAATTTCCGAAACATGTAAATCCACCAAAGTAAATGAATGATCGCCAGTAATTTGCAACACATGAACCCACCCGACCCAAATGTCAAAACTTGTGACCCAACACAATCCAACCCAACTCAAATTTCAATTGGGCATGACATGACCTATTTTGAGACTTGACGTGTGATGCCATAGCTCTGATACCAGTACTTGCACACACTTCCGATTTCATGGCCCCGCGGCCTTTCCCGTCTTATCCTCGCACGATGCCTGTATTTTCCTGAAATGCCCTTCATGTACTGGATTCGACACCTCATGCTTGCCTTTGTTACCAGACATCTTTCCTCGTTTGATTTTAAGCATGTGATGAGCGCACATTTCCGAATTTCTCTATTCCTTTGCGGACACCATGCCAGGCCATTGTGACATATCCGGACCTCAGAGTACGATAGTCCAAAAAAATCTAATAGGCCCTGCCTCTCTATGACACGGCGTGAGGGAGGGTTTCCGATCTGAAAGAAAGAATAAAGCTTTGTTAACAGCAATGCCATATCACATAATATTGACATGGCAATGGCAGATATTCTATATAACAGTAGCTGGTATGGAGCATGGGGGTGATGAAAAGGATGGTGCTTATGTGTATAAAAGGCTATGCGATTCCTGGACTTGCGATTGTGCATGCCACGATTTGATGGACATTTACGACGATATATGTTTCATTCCACAATTGCCCAGTTCCCTCCTGATTCTAATTCTAATTCTAATTCTATTAATTGGGCTCACTGATGGCAATGAGCGCAAGGCGTTGCTCGGCTTATCTACATGACTCCGCCCATAGCTAATGATAGCACTTACAAACAACAACCCAACATTACCAAACAGGCACAGATTTTACCAAACTTGTGTAGACTGTCCCAAACTTCACAAAACATCGCAACCGTTGCCAAGTCTTCACCAACCCTTACTTCATCGCGTTCCGTTGTAATTTCAACCAACTAAAATTGCCTATGTCCTAATCCCTCTTCCTACACTCTACAGCCATTTCCCCGATTTCCCACCAAGGCCTCTTTACCCGCGAAGCCCCATGAACTCCCTCAAGCGATCATGGAGTGAGCGCCGGCTATTGGCATCATTAACAACCACTTCCACGCCAATAGCACTAGCCCTCTCAGCAGCTGATTTTGTCTCCCGTAACTCCGTCAACTTCCTGATACATTCCAAGGTGGTGGGATGTGGTTCGCCCAGGGTTTTGGAGAATTCCGTGCAGGCCCGCTCATAAGGATCTTCGGCTTGAGAATATTTCCTCTGTTTTCCATATAGACCAGCCAAGTGCTCGAGGATTCCGTAGACTTCAATGTGCTCCTGACCAAGTGCTGTCTCTCGAGTATCCGGTGCGCGTCGCCACATGATCTCTGATTCATCGAACTTTCCTTGGTCCTCTAGAATCCCAGCTAGATTGCAGACACTGGTTAGGGTGGTTGGGTGGTCTGGTCCAAGAACCTTCTCGAGCCCCTCCAGTGCACGCCGTAACATCATCTTTGATTCGCTGCACCTCCCTAGGTCTCTTAGCACTAAAGCCAGGTTATTGACACTTAGTAGAGTATCGGGGTGGTCAGGTCCAAGAACCCTCTCCCATCTCTGCAACGCACACCAAAACACCCTCTCAGATTCGCCCTACCTTCCTAGGTCTTGTAGCACCGAAGCCAGGGTCTCGACACATCCTAGGGTTCCGGGGGACTCTGAGGCCAATGACTTCTCAATATTGCTTAGTTCTTTGCGAAGCAGATCCTCTACCTCCCTCGCCCGTCCCTGGAACCTGCTCACCCTTGCCAATAGCAGGATCCTTTTGCAATATTCTTCATTCCAGTCATCATTCTTTTCTGCGCTCCGAAGTGCAATACATTGGTGGGCCTAGATCTCTGCCTCACCGTAAAAACCAATAAATAAAAAAGTACCTGCCCATGTAAAAAATAAGGTCTTCGGCAATTGAATCGGTTGACTCTTTCGCTACCGCACTGCATGCGGAACGTATGCAGCGGCAATACCACCATATCACCACTCAATTTGATATCAGGGGAACAATCGTGAAACCACTCTTAGTGCGATGACCTTCAAGTGATCCAGCTCCTCTGGTGATAAGTACGCATGTATAGAAAGTTGGACCAAATGATGAAGCTCGTAAAACCATTTGTCTTCGCGCTTGACATCCGTAACTAATGAGAGCCCCAATAGCTTTCCAATAGCCTCACGAAATTCAATGGAATCATCTATCCCTTCCAAACCACATTGACTCAGTAATACCTCTGGTGTGTTTTGACGATCGAAGAAGGCAATCAACCGGAGAAGACGCGCCACTGTGGGCATCTGTTTTATTATTCTGTCAAAGGTGATAAAGTATGTACCGAGAACACCTTTCATCATATCAGTCTCTAGTCGGATGTCGGAAAACTCCTTGGAAAGTAGCGTTGTCCTTGCTTGATCGTTTTCCTGGAAAATAGACCAGTAATTGGAAGCAGGTGTCCTTGTCTCGGTCATAAAAGCTGCCGCACCAACCATAGCCAATGGTAGGTAATCCAGTGACTCCAGGATCGTCAGAACAATTTTTTGTTCTTCACCTTCCAAACTATCCCAGTTGCGCAAATGCTTTGAAAACAACTCTCATGCTTCTTCCCCCGACATTTTATAGACCTCGATAACAACACTCCTGCCGATGCACAACCTTTAGAGATCTGGTCGTAAATATAACTATCCCCTTGTTACCCTGAGGCACAAGCTTCGTGATAGGACTGTTGTTGCTAAGAAAGTTGTGGTCATTGTCGGCATTGTCGATAATGAGGATCCAGTCGCCACTATCTGGACCCTCAACCCATGCCTTATACTCAACAAGAATTGCTCTTCGTCTTTCTGCATGCTGGCCTAAGGAATGTGAACACGTTGTCCGATAGCGAAAGTCCTGGCTGAACTTCAACATCCTGCTTCCGTGTATCCAGAAAACATGACAACCACTCTTCCGCGTGCGCTGATAAACGTATTCGAGGGCAATCTGAGTTTTCCTCCGCGAGGTTAGTATATCCTTCCAATGACGGGGTAATAAATACATACCCCGAACCACCTAATCCCTGGAGTGCGACCCGGTTATAATCCTTACTTTTGCAATGCCTCTTTACCGACTCAATGATACTGTTACGGCCCGTGAACGTTCTATTCCTGCTGTAAGGGACTATCCAATAAGTCCTAGATGCATCACTGGGTTCTACTAGCGCGTTAGATCTTTACTAGCAAACAGGGACGTAGAAAAGTGATGATACCTCCGTCTCTAGCTCTCGACGGACCCCCTCGATTTACGAATCGGCAATTGGTAACATTGTGGCCCACATGCATGTCCCCGCGTACATTATCATTACCGAGAACGTTATTATCCCCCCCATTCTCGTTCAGGCTTCCGTGGTTATTGGGTTACAGTAATTCTTACAAGATTGTTGGCCAGATGCTGATCTGCTGTTTTGATATTGAAGCGGTAAATTTAATTGGGATACCCACTGATCCATCACAGATAACGCTATATTTGACTTGCTATGAATCTGTTCTTAAGGTTGGGTGTGACAATAACGAGAGGTAGCTAGCTTGTTCGATAATGATGGCTTGCTCATCGCTTTATTGTAATCGTTAAATCTGATGTGCTCGCATGTCCTGAAATAAGTCAACAACACGAGATATGATGGAATGAGGACCAACCTTGGATATTGAGATGAATAAGTCGCTTATTCCGCGAGAGTTGTAGGGTAGGATCACAGCTACCGGTGCTCGAGTACCATGGGATTGAGGCTTTGCGGTGATAAGAATGTGTCAAGGGTGTAGCAACGAAAGCCAGAACTTAGAAACCAGAAATCAGCAGCCTTGGCCGTCCAGCTGAAGAAAGGCCTGGAGAATTAAAATAAAACTAAAAAAGAAAAGAAAGAAAAGAAAGAAAAGAAAGAAAAGAAAAGAAAAGCAATTCCACCTCATATTCTCTTCACTTCAGGTTCGGGCAATGGAATTGGCTGTGCTGCAGTCAGTATATGGACAACAGCAAGCATTGGTGTGGATGGCTTGCTCTAGAATGGAATAAGTGACACGAGGGCAACAACCTCTAGACTGTAACCTATTCTCGTGCGACCAACAGTATATACGCATTTTCCGTCAACCTATTATCTGGAATTTCTGAAAGTGCATATTTTGAGCTTTCGAATAATAATACTGTGATAAAGGAATACAGACTCGGTCAACTTTGTCGGCGTGAAGACTTAGAAAGGACATCTGAAAGTATGATACTACTTCAACAGGATGGGTCTACCTGCAAATCGGTTTAGTGAGTGATATCCTGTGACTGTTAAATTCACACTCGAACCTCTCTTCCATTACCAATCTGTCAGGAAACCTACCAATTGTGTGCTGGTCACTGGAGTATTATGCAGAGGAAACTGGACTGTGGGAGTAGAGTTCTAGGGTTTTGTGCACAGCATGTACTCGCATATTCGGAGGTACCACCTCTTTCAAACAGTCTACTTCACGACCTCCCCAACTACTCACTCTACGATCAACCGATCACTCAAATCAAGAAGCACAAAATCCATTTTCCATTCTTCTTCTCTAACAAGACAAGACATTGGTAAAAATTGAAAGTAACCCAGATAATAATTACATAACCACCCCCTCGCGCCCCTGCCCCATCCCCTCCAACAAGCCAGAGGTTTCCCGTTTTTATATTGTGAGCCAGAAATTTAGGTATAAAGAATAAGTAACAATGCAAATGTAAATGCCGAGATGCAGATATGAATGTGTATGTATTTAGGTATGTAGGTATGAATAAACTTGGCCGGGTCAAGTTAGTAGGATAAATTTCCTGTTCACGTCAGGGGTGGGTAGGTAGGTAGGAGAGAAATCCGGTCCGGCGGTGTTGGAGAAATTTGTACGGTAACCCATTAACCACCAGACCATCGCCCAACCAGCCTACTTCGCATACGGCGGCGCTGCATACGAAGCCCCAGCCTGGTACCTATCCCCGGGATTGCCCCCTCCAGGCGGGTACTGTCCCTGCTGGCCGGCCCCATACTGCGGAGTAGCAATCGACGACGACGCCGGTTTCCTCCGTCCCTTTGTAGACTCCCGCTTCAGCAGTCCCCTAACCTCTTCAATATCCTCCTCTCTCCGACTCTCCATGCTCGGTCTTCCGAGCGTCGCGTTATCCCTCCTGCCATCGAAGCTCGGTCGAGCTTGGTTATCCCCGAACGGCGAGGGCGTATTGTGTCGTGGGGAGATGCCAAAGTTTAGGCCTGTGGAGTGGCCGGCTTCTTTGCCCTTGTGTATGGAGTGGCTATCGGCCCCCGGGAAATCCTCGTCGTCGTCCTTTTTGGCGTCCCAACGTTGGGCTTTCCTGGCTTCGCTGCCTTTATCCATGTATTCGTGGGCTTTGTCGTCGCTGATTGCTACTGTGAACATTGGCTTGGCTTCCTCACCGAGGGCTGGGTCGCCCATGCCGACACCGTAGATGGGGATCTTCTTGAGGATCTTGACGAGGGCGCAGAAGAACTTGTTACGACGCTGGCAAGTGAGTGCTTCGTTGGACCAGTTGCTCTGTTATAGCCTTGTTAGCCTTAATCATCTTTGCTGGATAGATTTCCGTGAGCACAAACCTTATGTTTAATTTCCACCTTGATTTCCAATTTATCAAGCTCGTTGATACCGATAACCTCAACCTCAAGTTCCTGCTGAAAGTCTCTGCTATTCTCGCGGACGAAAATCAATAGCTCCTCTCGGAGTTTCTGGATATCTTCCAGGCTTGTGTCATAGTTCACTCCGATCTTGACAAATTCTTGCATGTACTTTGACCGGGAGATATTCTCAACCCATTTGGTGTTCAACACATTGTTCGGGACCTGAGTGACTTTGTTGTTCTCCACGCGCTTGAAAACACTGTAAAGCAGGGAGATGTGCTCAACTTGAAACCTCCTATCATCGATGTCAACACGATCACCAACGTCGAAGGGATCTGTGATAAAACGTTAGAGGGCCAAAATTTGTACACAGGATTATGAATGACCTACGCTTGACAAACAAGAAGATGCAAGAACCCAAGATTTCCTGGGCAGTAATGGCAAAGACAAAAGACAGTGAAATAAGCACGGTACCAGCACCAGCAATGGTAGTCCCAACACTAGATTGCTGGGCGACAACGAATACCAGGATGACGATGACAAGAACCATGAACGACAAGACACTGTCTAGCGCTCTAATGGCATTATCCTACATGACCCACATGATTAGTGATCTGTTAATGAACCATGCTCAGATAATACCACTTACCACATCCTGCATACTCCTGGCAACGTCATGGCGCTCACTATGCATATGAATAACATGC
Source organism: Choiromyces venosus 120613-1 (assembly GCA_003788595.2). Lineage (NCBI taxonomy): Eukaryota > Fungi > Ascomycota > Pezizomycetes > Pezizales > Tuberaceae > Choiromyces > Choiromyces venosus. The sequence continues at coordinate 264,796 of ML120484.1, read as the reverse complement.
ATCATCATTTCATCCAAACTGACATCCCCGTTGTCGTCGCGATCGAGTGATGAGAAGCATTCCAAAGCCTGTTCCTCGTGATCGGGCCCCATGACTTCGAGTAAATCCTCCTTCGTCAACGCGGTACGACCCTCAGAGACGAAGGACATCCAGATACGTCTAGCCAAAGCCTCCGAAGAACGGGTTCGTTGGAGAGCATTCACGACGATGGAATACGCAGAATTCGGGTTAAACACATTCTTATTACCAGTAACCTCTTGTGCAATGTTACCGAACGCGCTAGTAACCTTATCCTGTACAACATTGATGTTACCCAAGATTGCACGCATAGGTGTTGCGCTACCACTCTGTTTAGGGATAATAAGGTTTGTGGCTAGAGACTGATTGATGATGTAATCCTCCTCGGCGAATTCTGTGTAAGAGGGAAAGAGATTTCGGGAAGCTTCAAAGAGTTGGCTAAGGAATCTGACATTCTCCTTGTTGGTCTTGATGCGCTGGGCGAATTGCTTGCGATGGTAGTCGACGGAAACGATTTGAATGATGAGCTTTCCGCCGAGATACACCAAGGATGAGATCAGACAGGATACGAGAACAAGGTTCATGCGGCGTTGCCATTCCTTGGGGTTTGTATCATTGTCCCTGAGTTGGTCGGGGTTTCTAGTCATCAACTATCACTTTGTTAGTATTTATCCGTAAATTTACGTTGGAGGAATGCTTACTGGAAGGAAAGAGCAGAGCGATGCAATAGCCCAACCGACAAGTGAGATGGGAACCTCGAGAGCCTTGATAACTAGTGCATATTTCTTCACACTGCTGCTGACAACACCAACAAGTGTTTGGAAGATGATTGGCAGAACTTTAGCGAATAGTTTAGAAACCCAAAGCGAACACCAGACGATTTCAAGCTATTTGTCTGTTAGTCAAGCCTACTCCAACTGTCAACGAGATATCTTACCCAAACAAAAACCCAAACAATCCTAACCCCCTTCGTGCTGTCCGTAGCCCCAATAGCGGCATCCTTGGCAACGTACAGGCCAATCAGGATAACCATAACAAAGCAGATGGAAAGCGGAATAATGTAAAGTAGATAACGAGTCAAGATGGAAAAGTTCAAAATCTTCTCATAGAGCTTCCCCATGGCCGTCAAGGCGCCCTCGTCCTCTACAAGACTCGCATCCCCGCCAGTCTCCGTCTTCCTCGCCTGTCGACGGCCGATGTTTCTGTGAAAAATACCAGCTTCTTCTGTTGCACCTGTTGAGTTGTGGTTAGGCTCTGGCCTAGTCATGGACTGGCCTTCTTTCCTGGCGCCAGTGCTCATGTTTGTCATGACAGGTGTTAGGGGAATGTTGACTATGTGGTCGTCTTTGGCATTTTGAGCGTTGGAGGCTGTGAGGCCTCCTTGCTGCTGTCTCGATTGATTCATTGATTCAAGGGGGATGAACCCTGAGTTCCTCGAGGAGGAAATCGGGGACTTTGGCATTGAGCTGCAGGTTTATTTACCACTTGTGATGTGTGATTTGCGTCCAGAAGGTATCGGCTGTAGGTGCAATTTTCTTGTTGTTTCAGGGGAATTTGCTAGGGCGCTGCCCGAACGTCCTTTTGTATCCCGTTTATTTCTAGGAGGATGAGATCTTCAAAGTAACGAGGGATTAATTAATGCTGAGTAGGGTAGAGTGACAATAGTGATGATCCGAGTATGTAAAACGATCCAGTATGATGATAGTCGTCGTTGACAAGGTTTTGTCGAGGGTTTTTTTTTAAAATTTTGTTCAAAAAAGAGAGACGCAAAGGTAAGTCGTGATCAAACTGTTGCCTTGAAGATTGGATTGGTTGGATAAAGAGTGTAAAGACAAGATTGCCCAAAAGAAAAATCCGTTGCGAATAATATTTCCTCCCTTCACACGGGCAGAAACGAGGGACGAGATGGAAGTTGTAGCGGAAAGAAAGAAGAGAAAGGAAAGGAGGAAAGGAAAGGGACTCAAGTTACACGCTCGTAGACCTTGCAATTGTAAAGAAAAAGGAATCTGGGCAAACTGGGGCAAAGAAAAATGAATGCAAGATGACCAGCCAATCATAAAACACACAAGGGAGTGAAAAAGCAATGACCTCTTTCCCAAACCCAAATCCAAGCAAGAGAGGGAGGAAAAAAAAAAAACAAATGAGGAAAAAAGAAGCTTGGTGTGGGAAGGGATCCGGTCACTCCCCTTGCAATCCATGTTACAGAACACAAAGAACGAAGCAATCTGTACCAACCGTAGCGAGCCTCTTATCCCTTTGTACGTTCTCAAGCATTTGAACTAACAGCGTTGCCAACCTGTAGGATGCAAAGTACAAGGGCCTTTCCTGTTTATCATTGAATTTTCGTACCAAAATCTCCGTCTTTTGTACTAAAAGTGTGAACCAAGACGGATGATGGGATACCAACTGCCAACCCAAAGCAACCATTGACTACCGTCCCGTTCAAGAAGGCAATTGATGCCGCCTATTTCCCCTGATTTCCCGCCAATGCCACTGAGCATCCACATCTCACCATCACCATCAATTAGCAATCGCTGAGCAGTTGAAAGCATTAAACATCATTTTACAGTAGAACCAAGATTGGCAGTTGCATACCACTCGAGCATGCTTTTCCAAGCGGCTATGATACCAGTCAATAAACAAGTGTACTGTACGGTAATCCATCGGATCAGTAGGGGTATTCAGCCTCCCGAGACGGAAATTTAGAACTCGGCTGTGAAGGTGGCTGCAGGAAGAATGCAGGTCCCGCAAGTTTGAAACGGGTCTAGCCGGTTGATGGGCATGTTTTCACGGATGGGGCAGTTTCTGTTGGACGCTTACAAAGAAAAGATTACTGTTTAGTGGGTGAAAGGGAGGAGATGGAGCTGTGACTGTGAGGGAGGGAGGAAGGGAGGAAGGGAGGAAAGGGGGAAGAAGGGCAGTGTGTATGTAAGCCACCATACCGTCAACTTTGTCTGTGGCTCAAAGCTTCACGATTCAGAGCACAGCACAAGTCAACCCAACCGTGAGTCAACTTTAACCTACAAGAAAAACAAGATCAACCCCCCCCCCCCACAATTCACCACCAGCAAAGCAATTGCAGTAATTCGCAAGTATGATTCACCATTCCCCAATCTCGCTTGCAATTCACTAAAACCCCACCAAGCGCACACCAGATCAACCACCCAATTCGTCATCCATCTCCTGCACAAACGAGAGCAACACGCATGGCCATGTCCACAAACCAACAATCCTCCATCTCCACCTCCACCTCCGAACAAGACATGCCCCCCCGCGCCCAAATGCTCGCGGAAAACCTGCAAGCGGTCCTCCAACGCATCAACTCCGTCGCTCATTCTCCGAATTCGGTTCGTTGCACCTTCCCTCCTTCACTAGGCCATCTAAGAGGGTCAACAGAGAGAGGTCCATTGGCTTACATCCACCGTGTCCACCGTGTCGCTCAAATTTCTAGGTCCGTTTGGTAGCGGTGTCAAAGTTGAAGCCTGCCTCCGATATCCTAGCGATACACGAACGCACGGGACACACGCACTTTGGGGAGAACTATTCGCAAGGTTTGCTTTGTCACCCACTTGTGGCTGGTGGAGGTTAATTAATTCTCTGCCACCACCAGAACTCCTCGACAAAGCCACCGCCCTCCCACCCTCTATAAACTGGCACTTTACCGGCGCCCTCCAAACCAACAAATGCAAGAGCCTCGCGGAAAAGATTCCAAACCTATGGACCGTCGAGTCCGTCGACGCCATCAAGAAAGCCGACGCGCTAGAAAAGGGCCGCGCAGCACTCTTCTCCACCACCCCCTCCTCAAAACTTGGAGTCTTTGTTCAAGTCAACACTTCCGGTTCCTCCCCCCCTTCCCCTCCTTCTTTACTGATAGCGGTGGGGGGGGGGCTAATTGTTATCCAGGCGAAGCATCCAAATCCGGCTGCGCACCAACCGACGCTCCCGCCCTGGCAAAGCATATCCGCCAAGAGTGCAAGCACTTGATCCTCCAAGGCCTCATGACCATCGGCGCCATCGCGCGGTCCAAAGCTTCAGACGTACCGAATGAGGACTTTCTAACCTTGAAAAGGGTGCGCGAGGAAGTTGCCAAGGTGGTGGGCGTGCCGGTCGAGGAATTGGAGTTGAGTATGGGGATGAGTGAAGATTTTGAACAAGCTGTGAGTTTGGGTGCTACGAATATTCGGTATGTTTTTTTATTTTTTATTCTGCTCCTCTGTGGGTGGGGGGGGGGGGAAGGGGTTGGCTAATCATCGCGATACCTTCCAGCGTCGGGACAACCATTTTCGGACAGAGACCTGCAAAGAAGGATGCTGGTGTCAAGGGCGAAGCGAGTCAGTCAGTGGCTTGAACAACTATCATACCCCCAAGCTCAAGTTATATTCCTAAACCCAAAAACCTGGAATTGGGATGTCGCAGATAAAGCACTGTACTTTCATATCCCCACCCCCAAGCACACAAGTCACAAGGCAGAATTAAATGAACCACAAACAAAAAAAAAAAAAAAGTCAAATCAAATCAATTGAAAAGAAGAGAGAGAAAAAAAAAAATAATAATAACTTAATTACATCTGCTATTTTTCTTCATAACGAACTCCTACTTTCCTCCATCCCTGGAGTTCGGGTATAGTACTAGTAAATGGATGCAACAACCCCTCCCGTCCCGTCCCATGCTCAACTGTCACCACCCAATCAATGAAATACATACCCATCTCATCGTCAACATTATCCACATACAAATTATGAAAAAAAGAAAAAAAATCTATTAAATTCCAACCAGCCCAGACAATCCCGGTATTTTCTTTTGGGGAGGTAAAAAAAAACACAAATTAATTGACTTTGAGAACGCTACAAAACGAGAATAGGAAGAAAGAAAAAAGAAAAAAAAAACCATTGATTATGCCCTATCTAGATATTCCCCGCTCTCAGCTCTCTCAGTTCCCATTGCCATGTTCTGGCATTGGAGATCCCAAGGATAGCCTTTCCTCCATTACTTTGGCCATTGGTGGAGGCACTTTTTCGTCGGTTGCTCGGATGGTGAGGCGATACATCTTTGATTGTCGTCGTTAGTTATAGGAATACGTGATGTGAATATGAAGGGAGAGGAAATACCTTAGTCTCCAAATTCGGCTCCAACCTCAAAAGACAGCCAAACTTACCACCGGTGGTGTGTAACACGCTTGCTCCCACGAAATTCTTCTTGTTAGGGTCCACACCGTCCAATACGCCCCACCGGAAGCCTTCAAGCACCTTCTTGGTTCTCGACAGCTCAATCGTGTGCCCCTTGACCGCTATGCCGAATACCTTCTGGGCCTCGCGCGCTCCGCCAATCTGCTTCCAGCGCTTGAAAAAGTCTTCCGACGACAGTTCTGCTGGCTCCATGAACTTTGTGAGGATCACGGGTAGCTTGAGCGTCAGGGCCTGCAATGCGCCTGCGAGGTAGGAAATGCGTATTGTTGGCGCCTCGGGAAAGACGCCTGTGCTCTCCAACATTAGGGTTTGTTGAATCTGACCGTCCGCGGGAACAATAGGATCGGGCGTGTTTTGCGTGTTGATGGTTATCATTCCGGGTGAGTTATTATTCACTGTAGCAGTAAAAGATCCAATTGCGGCAGAAGATCTGTTGGTGTAGTATAGAATCACGCATCCCATGTTGGTACGGTATTCTGATCTCAGCCCTATCTGTATCTGAACGTCCTCGTACAAAACGCCTTCCGAGCGAATGACCAAGCGATTGTAGCCAAGATGCCAATCAGGGCTCAAGTGGGTGGTACTAGCAAGGTTTATGGCCGCCTTCTTAGGAGGTTCGCCAGTCAAATCCAAACCAGCAAGTTCTTGAGATGGTGTGAGCGCTCCAGTCTTCGCAGGACTCGCCAGGCTGCCGTTGGGAGCAGTGGGGGTAGCAGCACCATTCGTGAAGGACCGTTTAAGTCCAGTATTGAGGGTGAGGGCGAATTCCTTTTTGTCCGTGTTTGCATCCTTGCCTCCGATAACCCATGTCCGTTTATCACTTGCTCCAGCATGCTTCTGGTGAAGTCGGGACAAAAGAGCTGACGTTCGCTCAGGAAATGGCGGCATCTCGTCGCATACCGTACGCAGCAGATCATCGGACGGAAGCGATGCCAGTGCTAAGTACTCGCAAGCTCGTTGCTGAAGTTCTGGATCAAGTGTATGACTGTAAGCGTTGAATACTTGCATTAACTGAGGTTTTATTTCGGGAAACAAATTGATAAATTTAATATAAGACGATAAAAGGATTGCTCGGGTAGCGGAGGAGCATCCATTAAACTTCGACTGAAGGGCCACAAACTGCTCAATTGGGCTACAGCCTGGGTTATCGGCAATCAAATGTCCAAACTCTCCTAATAGGTAGCCCCCAATCTTAACCAAGGTTTCGTGACACTGCATGCCCTTGACATGTTGCAGAATATTCTGAGCAGCATAGACTTGCAGCTCGTCGTTGTTGGTGACAATCTGGATCACTCGCTGCCATACTTCATCACTCACGTGATCACCAGCCATACTAATCAGCCTCAGTGAGATGTCAACATACCACTGAAATTCAGTAGCATATTTCTCGGTGAGGATCGCAATTTTGAGTACCATCTCCTCTCGAATTGCAAAGTCAGCACTTTGCAGATATTTCAACAACTCGGACACAATGGGCTGAGAGTTGGTTGGATCACACATGCTATAAAGGAGATCCAATGCCTTTCTTCGTACGCTGATATCGCGATCTCGAAGAGAGGCTATGATTGTGCTCTGGTGTTTTTTTATCGGTTCTAGAGTCTCCGATCGAGCCGCAAGATGTGTCATTGCTTCAAGACCGAGATATCGCACATTGGTCTCTTTTGAAACAATAAACCTTCCTAAACGCACAGCGATTTGCGTCCTAAGACCCGTTTCCGAGTCTAGATGAATTGCTAAGTTAATAGCCTCAAATAGAACGGCATTCTGTGCATTATTCTGCTGCACATTTTTTGGAACGTCGGAAGCGGTATCCAGAATTCTTTGCAAAGACTCCCGAATCATGTTCTGAATGTGCACATCATCTACAGGATGGTTTAGCAGGTGATGGGAGATGCGAGGGGAGAATAATACCTGACGGGGGATAATATTGCAACAAGCGCAAAAGCTTGACCTGAATCCATGGACATGGAACCTTGTAATAGACATAATCGGGCGCGTACTCATTATCGACCACCACCCGCTTTAACCTATGTGCTCCCTTGACATAGCTTCCTTTATACGCATCCGGATTGTCCTGGACCAAGGCCATTACCAAGGAAGTGACTGAAAGAGCAACACCTAGATCAGGGTCATCCATCAACGAGATTATTCGCTCAGCCCATTCGTTTTGGATTATTCCCGGGTATTTCCGGTAAAGTCGAAGAAGTGTTAACGCTGCCTTCTTTTTGACGAAAGATTTCGAGGCACTAACTTTTGAATCAGATAGGTGAGGCGATCTCAGCGGAGGGCGAAGCTTACGGCGAAATCAATAATCGATGAACGTCAGGACTTAATGCCTCCCCCATCTCACGACCTCCAACATTTGCAATGGCATGCAGCGCCAGGCAATTATTCAACTCGTTATAGTCCAGCAGATCCTTCTTGATACTATTCACCACCAAGTGCAAGAAATCGTGTTTCTCGTTAAGGAATAAAGTGACGGCAAGGTATCCGATTTGTTTCTCTGAGTACTTCGTAGCGGATATCAAGTTAACAGCCTCCAAATGGCCGAAATCGACATTCCATCCAAGAATGTAGATGTAGAGAAGCTAATTGGTCAGCACCATACACCTCCGGAAAGCTTGTAAACATAGCACCTACCTTGCAAACATATTTCTTCTTGTGATACCCACTCAAATTACCATCTTTAAACATGTTAGTCTCCCTCGCTATGCACTGGATTCAATTACCTGCCTTTGAATTTTTGTCTTGAAGGCCGTCAGCGACAGATGGCAGAAAGAAGCAATGGTAGACTAACCGTATATTCGCCAGTTCCTTGTTTATCCGTTTCTCTTCCAATTCTCTGGCTCGGGCATTCCTTAAATCGGCAATGAATTGCACCAAACCTAACCCCTATTCTTCAGCAGCTAATTCTGCAACAGTAGGCAGTGGAACGTACCGCGCATAGACGACATGTTGGTGGAAGCTCAACGAGCAGGAGACGATCCGGATAGGAAAAATGGGGTAACTAGGGTACTGAGCACTTTGGGATGATTGGGATGTTTAACAGAGGTTTGAGCTAGGCGACCGTGTCCAGCTTAAAAATTCTATTTCGACCTTAGGTTTAGAAAAGGAGGCGGCCCTACGGTATGTTACTGAAAACAACTTCCACAGATTTCCAGGGGATTGTAATTGCTTCGGAGCAAGTAGTTCTATGTCTGGACCTCAATTACGGGCTTCGGGTATCGGATTGGAGGCGGCCACGATAGCGGCAGAATGGAGGAGAAGAGGAGGAGCAGCGGTGGTCGCGGCGGTGGTAAGACATGCAACGGTTGATTGAAATTTGAGAAGAGGGTAACTCAGGGATGTGCTTGATGGAAGGCGGAGCTCTACCGGTAGCGAACTACAGCACAAAGTTGGTGATGCTAGTAGCTGATGCAACATTTCTTGTCAAGAAAGAAGCAGCTCTGGTCTCACCCAGGTCCCTGACAGGCTTACATGCTCCGTCTTCGGCAAGCCAAAACCCTCCCCTTACCTTCACGTCAGTTGTTTTGACGGCACTACTCACTCTCCAGAGTAGGGTAACCATTGCCTTGGCATAACCGGATCTGCGAAGCTTTCTAAAGCTCAAACAAGCAAATAAACGTCCTCCCTACCTTCACAGCATGCAAACCTCTTCATCCAACCCGGGGCGACTGTACCATCACCACGAGCTAACAATCTCTCTCCCAATGCAAAGAATTCACCAAAACAATTGCTAGGTTTCACACCCCTCCGTAGTAGGTACAGATTCGATACCCCATGGTAAGCACAGCTTCGATAATCAAGTTTGCTCAAATTTCGAATTATTAACAAGACAATCACTACAAGCTACCGCCATACACGCCAAACCGAACCCAAAAATTAAAATCTCAAAGTAATTTCCAGTTACGCTTTCCCTGTGAAGTCTATCTCACCCTCTCTCAAACCCGTGTTCGGATTCTTCTCGCATGTACCTACCATTATCCAATTAGTCTTCAAGTTCCTCTACAACCCTTGGATAAACACTCACAAGCCTCTGCATTCCTTAAACCACATTCACAACTCTCTCCCGTGACAGTATTCTCCTCAGCAGCTCTCTCACATGTGCACTGCTTTGCCGGTCGTCTTACTGTATCCAAAAGAAATATTAGCTACAATTTCAAAAGAAAGTAGGACATTAGGGATATCACAGCAAGAACACCTAGCACCCTCAACTGTGTTTTCCTGCGGTGCGCGAGCGCATGTACAATTCAGAGCTTCTTTCTGACCGCAAGAGCATGTTGCTTGCTGAGCGCAGGTACAGTCTCCGCCAGTCTTCTTGCAACAGGTAGGTGGTGGATTGACGACCATTTTGAATACGACAAGATGTGGTGATTGATTTGGAAACGAGGTAATATCTCGGTTGAAGCGATGAAAGGGAGGATTGCCACTAATAAACTTGTTGTGAAATATGTTACTACATCGAGGTGGTTGTATTCAACTTTATACTTCGAATTTGCCTATTTTTTCTGAGGGTTTGATTCCAAATCCGTTTCAGGCCGCTGGGTGTTACCCTGGTTGCTTTGAAATGTGCCGCATATGATTGGTTGCATTACTAAGTTCTTGCCGGTTTGGTGATAGGCTGGCTCATCACAATGTCGTTTAGCCCTGTTTTCGAGTGATATAAAGTGAGGAGGGCCCGAAAACGGCACCTCGACTACCTCTTTCGGGTGCTTTGGGGTCCTTTTTTTGATCCCTTTGAGCAAACGCCAGATTCCCCACATGCCCAATGAGTTCCTCGCGAGACGCCAACGAGGCACATACTGAGAAAACAAAAAAAGGGTTGATCCGTTTCAGAGCACCACTGAGAAAACAAAAATCGTCGAGGAGTGTTTCAAAGCACCTTTTAGAAACGAAAGAAGCGGCAAAGGAAAACACTTGCCGGGTAGGCAAGTAGAAGAGAAGAAGTTCACTTCTCCAACAAACAAACCGTAGAAAAGGGAAGCCGTAAAGAAAAGGGAGAACAAACACTACTAGAAGGGGCAATCACCGCACGCACAACTAGAGGTCAAATTTATTCGTCCGAAGGTAAAATATAATTCCGTCACTGGAATTGCTATCAAAAGAAAACAAAAAAAAATTCGTAAAAGAAAAATAAAATCGCGTTTTCCTATCTCGATGTCCGCTCTCCTCTGCTCCGTCTGTTGTCCTCTCGTTCTCGTCCTCGTTGTTTTTTCTTCGTCCCTCGCCCTTTAACTAACTATTTTCCTTGCCAAGACATCAACCCAAGCTAACCAGCAAACAAACTATTCCCCTTATCGGCTAAATCTCCAAGCCCTAACCCTCACGATAACTAGCTGATACGATGAAAATAAAATACAACTTATAGCTAAAACACCGCAGACTATTTTTCTTCCCCACAATACTCGAGTACCGGTAAATTAAATCCAGCGCATAGCCTTCTACTAACCTACCTATCTTTCCAATGTTACTTTTTATTTTTCGCTTATTCATAATATGTAGACTATTTGAGTAACTTAGTGTATTCTATTCAATTGCGAAACAGTCAAATGCTCACCCCGGATCGGACTGAATAGCCGCCACACCAATATCTCCTCCAGACACAAAAACACATCCATTCCTATCATACATTATCCACCCATCACCCCTAAGTCCCATCCTATACTCCAAGCATTGCCACGATAATAAATTGAACTTACATACAGAAAGCCACAATTGTTGTTGACTTCTGTGTACCATCTGCGCCAGCAAACCGAAGCATAACCTCTCTGAAAACCTATAGCCTCTATAGGGCCTCCTCCGTGAGCCTCCATACCCTCCTCTGTAAACTGACCTGATAATCCCCAGCCACCGATACAACTCATAACTATGAGAAAACTCCCTTTGACCCAGAACATGCGATGCATTATCACCACCCAATATCCAATCATTCAGCCCAAAGGTAGAAACAACATCTAACTGTACAAGGAAGCAAATTTCCAGCTCCGGGGACTCCACCACTCCATTTTCCAATAAGATAAGCAGAAAACTCTATACAGCTGCTGACAGTAATAAAAATACCACCGACAATGCCAATTAAAGTGTAACCTGCAAAAGTGTAGTTGCTTTTTTAATCATTGGGTACTCCTTGTTCTTCCTACCCATCTTGTTCCTCCATCTTTTCCTACACCTCCACCTTTCTTTGCTCCTGCATCTCTTTTTACTCCTCTACCTTTCTCTGCTCTTCCATCTCTTTCTGCTCTTTGAGTACTTTCTTGTTCCTTCACTGTACCTTGTTGTCTGAATACTCCATCTTTTGGCATCATTTTATTTGTCCGACGCCGCTTCAAGTTGTTTGCTCCTTCGAAGCTACTTTGTTCCTTCTCCCCTTCTTGTTCCTCCACTCCTTGTTTCCTGAATCCTAGTTTCCTGAATCCTTGTTCTTGTGGCACCACTACCTTCGTTTGACCCCGCCCATTTTTTGACTTCAAAGCTCGTTCGTAACGCTCCCAGGTGTCCCGGTTGACATCTCGAATATGAACATTTTTTGAAATATACTTAGGATATCGGTTGACTTTCTTTTCCGAAGACTCCTTAGTAGAAATCCATAGAAATACTACCTCGATATCGTAGTCATCAAGATCTTTAATCCATCGACTCCAGTTTTTGAAGAATTCTCGTTCAGAATCCGAGTGAGACTTTGCGATAGTGATCTGTAGAGGAAACATAAAGCATTTACCTCTTTTGCCACTCTCTTGATTAGAAAGGTCGAATCGAACAATTATTCCATCAATGGCACGGAAATTAAATTGCATGGGACAATAAAGTATCGGCTTCTCGGTAATAGTGAAGGTTGGATATCCTCTGAACATCTCCATATCCATCACTTTAGAAATGTTCTTTGAAATCTCTAGACCACTAGATGAGATCGTCGATAAGAGATTCTCTTCTATGAAGAACCCAGTAACTGCCTCATTATCGATGTATTCGTCCAAAGCCTTCAAAAAGTCTGCATCACCGAATTTGTTTTTTCCATACTTGTGCAATTGCTTGACAACAGCATCTCGGGCTATGCCACATGCATAGGTTCCTACCTCTTGACAGGTTCCAGAATTCGGACACCATTCATAGAAATACCGATGATCGATAAGTTCTGGATCCACATCAGTAGGTGTCGCCTGATGCCTGATACAAGCATTCACATATTTACAATATCTGCAGAAGTTAGCGAAATCTTAATATTCAAGGAGGGTGGCATGCAGCTCCCAGCTTTCTACATTTACAGTTCTTTTCATATGCGATACAAATGACTGAACTTGTTTCCAAACCTTCTTCAATGTATCAACCCCCAGATTAACCTCTCCATTCACCACACAGCTGTTCAAGAACAATGGGATACAGCCCGTTTGATCTTCAACTTGATTCTTTGTATAGCCTCCCCGTACATTGTCACCATCTAGAATAATGTCGGCATTTCGCTTCCACCAGTACTCCATTTCCATCTGAATCACAGTTAGAATAGTTCCTTTTTGTAAATTAATTATTCAAGTTCTCACTGGTATTGAAACTTACTGTAGTTAAGCCACCATAGACGTGTAGTCGAAGTTCACTAGCCTGTGTAGTTTCGGTCTGGAGGTATGTTTTATAATTTGCTGAAGTGCTGAGAATGAATTTATGTCCTGTCCGGTACCTTAGTAACCACTTCTCTACCTCTCCCTTCTGCCCCTTAACCTGAGGGCTGTCCGCCTTCAAGCTTGCCAAAGCATTCAACTGGTCGATAATAAATATGACATTTCTGGCATTCTGGAAGTAGCGATATATCATTTCCATCGTATCCAGAAGCATTATCTTCTCCCGCTGGTCATTATCTGCCCAGGCAAATAACATTGCTGCTTGAATATATGGGACAGGATCTTTAACACACTCCCGACAATCAGGAATGTATACAACCCTTTCTTTTCTAGCAGTCAAATAACAGACAAGGGCAGCTAACAGGTGAGATTTCCCATAACCCCTGGTTCCGTAGAGCCAAAAGCCACTATTCTGAGGACTTTCCTGGACTTCCTTCAGCTTATTCAGGAGTTCCACAAACTTCTCTCGTCCCGTGTAGACCCAATTATATTCCCCATCTTTGGAGTCAATTTTGAATCGTTTGGGTAGAATGTTACCAACAAACGGGAAGGGCAATTTGGTCTCGAAAGCAGGATCGGAAAGCTCTCTAAGACTTAATACAAGACATTCCTGCTGAATGTGCTTTCTTTGCGTGGAGGCACGGTTGCTGAGTTCTTCCAACTTTGTATCAATTTCACTCTCCAGAGGCAGTTTTTTGAAGGTAGTATCAGATGGCCCTACAAGTCCAGCTTGTTCACTATCTCCTGTGATACTGTTAGCATGATGTCTATAGATACAGGCGGTAGTACTTACTCTTGCTGCCAGCAATCTTGCTTGACAGTTCTGCAAGTTTAACACTGGCCCCAAAAGATAAGGACGCTCTTCCAAAGAATGCCTCATCACCAGCGCCAGCCAAGAAGACACTTCCATCGATTTGGGCATTTAAAAACTTCTCCGTATCTTTGGGTTTGAGCGGTGTAAACAACTTCTGCTGGATCCACTTGAGTAACCTTTCTTCATCCCAACTTCTGATCTCTTGGGCGGTGAGTTCTTTCTCAGCCGAAAAGTTGTTCATGGTGATAAGGAGCATAGCAGGACGTGAAATGTGATGGGAGAAGTGGAGGATAGTGGATGAGAGAAGTGGAGGATAAGAGAAGTGGAGGGCGAGCGAAGCAGAGGGCCAGAGAAGTGGAGGGTGAGAGAAGTGGAGAGCGAGAGAAGTAGAGGGCAAGCAAAGTGGAGGATGGGAGAAGTGGAGAGTAGGAGCGTGTAGTAGCAAGAGCAGTGATCCCAAGCGGCCAGTCCGACCCATGGTCCGGCCTGCAGGTCGGCAGTCCGGCCAGTCCGGGCATGATTCTGAAGAGCCTGGGCCAGTCCGGCTTAAATTATTTCCGGCCGCCAAAGCCTGGCGGCGCCCAGGCGACCGCCAGGCCGAGAGGTTCGGCAACCCAGGCCGAAGCTGCCAGATGCCCAGGCTAAACCGCCAGATGCCCAGGTAAAACCCGCAGATTTCCAGGCTAAGCTCCTCGCATACCACTTATTTTTAATTCGACTGCATAACCCATAGATATCCAGGCCATCCATGGATATCCAGCGGATATGGAATCACAATGTATCAGCCACATACAAAGCCTGCAGGCGACCCAGGCCGGGCCCGGCTTTAGTTTTGAAAAGCCGCTTTCCCACAGTCCGGCCCGGCCATCCCGGAAAAAGCCTGGGTCAGTCCGGCCGTACCCAAAGCCGGACGGACTGGCCGCTTGGGATCACTGAGCAAGAGAGGGGGAAATGAGGAGGAAAGTAGAGAAAGAGGGAAGAAAGAGAAGAAAGAGAGAAAGGACAATGGTTGACTGGCAGTCAATGGGAACAGGGTTCAAGTTGAGGTATGCAAGAAGAGAGACCGATGATGATGATGTATGTGTTGAAGATTGAGGGTGACGAAGTACTTTCCTTCTACTTGGCAATTTAAAAAGTATCCGGACACCTTGCCTTAATTAGTACCGGTATTGGCGCAAAAGCGTCCGTCCGAATACTTTTTAAATAGTCAAGTACTGGAATAGCGCAATGGTTAGTTAGAACTTGAGATAGTTATTTGGTTGTAATTGCGACACTCTTCCGACTATTATAGTCGCATCATTTCTATTTTCAGATAACTTAGCTTTTGCGTATACTTTCCTTTTATGAGTTTTATTTACAACAGTGATGGACATAAGTGTCGTTGATTGTTAGAGTGTATCACAGTTACGTTCATGTTTTCACACCTTTCAGTCATATCTTTTTCTCGTTTGTGTATTTAAACACCGGGATATCGCACATAGATCAACAAGAATAACAAGGATTATCCTTCGCTACGCTCTTTACCTATCTTAACCACTCTCTTTTCTACGCCCTGGTAATCGTCTCAAAGTTGTTTCTCCATTGAGTTTTACCGCTCCTGCTGTTCTTCCAATCAGCCTCACGCACCATTATCGATTAGTATAGAAGTGAGAGAAATCGGCACTACCGGTGTGGAAGGTTTCTTTTCTCTTCACTCTTCCGGGGGGATAGTGTGGCGACCACACTGGACCTGTTTGTTTCCTTGGATTTATTGAGCTTCGTATCTTGGGAAATAATGGTAGAGGAATTTGTTGTGATCGTCCAGTGGCTAATGCGTTCAGTAACAGTGAGGAAAAGGAGATTGAGCGGAACCAGGTTGAGATAAAAATATTTGCTTGCCCAACCTGTAGTTGTCGAGGGGGTGGTTGTTGTTGTTTAACTGAAAGGAAACATCTATGACTATATCCAGTAAAATAACTAGTGCCAAACATTTCCCAAATAGGAAATATAAGAGGGTACTGTTTCCTCTCCCTCCGGAGGGTAGGCGATTCGACGGCTGGAGGGTAGGCGCGAAGTTCGGTCACTTTTCTCTTCTCTCTCCTCTTCACAAAGTGTCTTGAGGCAATCCAAGAAAAGACACAGAAACTCTAGGGATAATTATCCGTATTAAGGGATTTAAGGATATAAGGTTAGGGTTGATATTGGGAACATCAATGGGCATGCAAAGAAGTAGCTAGGAACATTGCTATATAAACCTTAGCTAGTGCCCGTAACCTTGCAATAAATAAGCTCAACAGAAAGCTCATGATTCACAGGGCTGACCACCCAAACACCCTTACAAATGCCAATAACCTTGCTTCGGCATGGAAAGACCTAGGGCGACATGGCGAATCAGAGACGATGTTCCGGCGTGCGCTGAAGGGGAGAGAAGGGGTTCTTGGGCCAGACCACCCTGACACCCTTACAAGTGTTTGCAATCTGGCTGGGGTTCTAGAGGACCAAGGAAAGTACGATGAATCAGAGAATATGTGGGCGCGTGCACTGGAAGCTCGAGAGAAAGCACTTGGTCAGGAGCACGATGAACCCTCTAAAACCCTCAAGCGTTTGGCTGGTCTATATGAAAAACAGAGGAAATATCCTCTAGCCGAAAAAGCTTATGAGCTGTTCTGCACGGGATTCTCCAAAACCCTGGGCGAACAACACACTACTACCTTGGAATGTATCAGGAAGTTGACGGGGTTGCGAGAGACAAAATCAGCTGCTGAGAGGACTAGTGCGGAAGCGGTTGGTAATGATGTCAATAACCGGCACTCACTTCATGATCGCTTGAGGAAGTTCATGGGACTACGCGAGAGAAGAGGCATTGGTGATGGGGTATCGCGGAAACAGCTGTAGAACGTTGCGTGAGGGATTAAATCATGGTAGATTTGAGTTGGTCTAGATTACAAGGGAACACGATGAAGTGAGGGGCCGGGGAAGGCTTGGCAACGGTTGCAATGTTTTGTGAATTTTGGGGCAGTCTATGCAAGTTTGTTAAAATCTGAGCCTGTTTGGTAATGTTGGGTTGTTGTTTGTGATTACTATCGCTAGTAATGGGCGGAGTCATGTATATAAGCGGTGGCACGTCTTGCGCTCATCGCCATCAGTGAACCTAATTGATAGAATTAGAATTAGAATAAGGAGGGAACTGAGCAATTGTACAACGAAATATATATTGTGGTAAATGCCCATCAAATCGTGGCCTGCACTATCACAAGTCCAGGAATCGCATAACCTTTTTTACACATAAGCGCCATCCTTTGCATCACGCCCGTGCTCCATACCAGCTACTGCTATATAGGATATCTGCCATTGCCAAACTAAAAGTTTCTTCAGAAGCCGATTGCCAACGTAAACTACGTCACCTATAACAAAGATCTGAAGTACCTCTGACTCGAAGAATCCTCATGTACCTATATCTCCGGTAACCCCTTTAATCTTTCCATGTATTTAACTCAGGTATCCTTCATTGCCGAAATCTCCACAATCTCCGCAGTATCAAATACCTTTCAGTTGTAGCTCATGTCCACATATCCTAGCACAATACTTCATGTTGTTATGAGCAGTATTTCGGGATTGTGGTGTATATATATAATGGGAATTATAGCTAATTGATGGGGCGACCCCC
The DNA here is from genome assembly GCA_003788595.2 of Choiromyces venosus 120613-1. Taxonomy (NCBI): domain Eukaryota; kingdom Fungi; phylum Ascomycota; class Pezizomycetes; order Pezizales; family Tuberaceae; genus Choiromyces; species Choiromyces venosus. Next base: position 247,522 of record ML120484.1, on the reverse strand, counting down.
CTAAAAACGAGTGAGAGAAGCCTCCTATTTTTGCACATTCCCAAAGACAGAGTCCACCCTTCCTCAAACTGCCAACAACCGACTTTTAACAACCAACTATTCCTCCGTGTGCTTGCCAGTGATACCTTGACTGTCTTAACATCACTTCCGTCCAAACAATCCCATACCTGTATTCCGCAACGCCTATACCTAGAGCCTATTTCCTATTCCATAAATCCTATCACCATCTATGACCGCCGCCTATCACAGCTGCATATCTCCATCACCGAAGTCGCTCCGTTCTGATTTCGTTGTCCCAAGTGAGATCCACCAGTTCACGAGTGATCGTCGGTGACCTCGCATTTTGACACTCACGACAGTACAAACTAGGCTCTCATGCTAAATCGCTCGGTTTGTGATATTTTGTATGTTGATGTGAATGATAATCCCGCCGTACTGGGCCTAAGTCGTGCCCACACTATGACACTAGATCGTATTTCTTGCTCCTCCATTGCTTCACGCAGGTAGAGTTGTCATCACCGGTGACAAAGCTTATTCTTTCCTTCTGGTGGGGAAAGCTTCCTCACGCAGTGTCATAGAGAGGTAGGGCTTATTAGATTATTATTTTTTTGGAGTACGGTACTGTGAGGTCCGGATATGGGTCAAAAATGGCCTGGTGTGGTGTCTGCAACGGAATTGGAAAATTTGGGAATGTGTGCTTATCACATGCTTAAAACATACCAGGAAATAGGCCCAGTAACAAAGGCAAGCATAAGGTGTCGAATCCCGTATATGAAGACATTTCAGGAAAATACAGGCATAGTGCGAGGATAAGAGGGGAATGGCCACGAGCCATGATGCCGGCAGCGTGCAGGCACTGGTATCAGAGCTATGGCACCACACCATCAAGCCTCGGAATGGGTTATTGAGTCCCTGTTCTACCCAGGTAAAATCTTTATTGGGTTGTGTTGGAAGGTATCACTAGAGCAGAGACGGAAGCAAATGGATATCGAGTTGAGGTTGTGATGTTTGTTATTGATTAGAGAGAAAGGAGAGAAGAGAAAAGAAGAAGGACAAGAGAAAGGAAGTGATCTCTCGAGAGAGGCTTATGCGCGGGATGATGACGCAAGCAGTCACAGAGTATCACTTGTGACAGCGATAGCTAAGAGGCTGTTTGGCGCGCCGTGGTTGGAAAATGCGGTCAGCTACAAATCATGGTTAGGAGATATGTGCACACCTTGGTTTGAAACCACGTCACGTCAAAAATGAGTAGAATATTTTGGCCTGGTTTAAGAGAAAAATGTCAATTCGGTGGTGAATTGCAAAGGGTTAAGACCTAGTTTCTGCAAACCATGGTTTGGTCTGCAACCACGGTTTGAAAGCCCAACCACGTTGCGCCAAACAGTCCCTAAGACAGCGCAAACACAAATTCCAACAGGTTGGGTTGAATCAAATGTTTTGACATTTGGGGGACGCGATTCCCTCCTGTGATCATGTATCCTCATTCATACTGCCTGATCTGGTTAAGGTGCTCAATTTCAATCTGGCCTGACACACCATAGGATAGGTCTCCGTGGTTCTGCATTTTGTTGCATATTTCAACCCAAATACCTGTTCTGATAAGCAGTTATCAGTACTATTGTCCGTTAACAAAATTAACTGTACATCCACAATCCATGGCAACGCAACCCTCCTTATCACCCCTCACTTTGAATACCACCTAAAGAAATTACTCTACATCAAGCAAAACCCAACCAATTTTCCTAATTTTTTTGTTTTAAGAAACTATGCCTCCTATTCTTCACAGTCATGCCAAAAAGCCTATTCCCTCCAAGCACCTCTCGGAGTTTACCAGGGGGAGAATTCTTGGGTTACACAAACCTCAAATGAGCTATCACCAAATTTCCCACCACCTCGACATCTCTCTCAACACTGTTAAAGATACTATCATAAAAGGAGATCAAGAGGGCCAGGAGAGAAAGGGTAGAGGAAGATATCCTAAAACTACCAAGTTGCAGGATAATGCTATGGTGGAGGAAGCTCTCAGCTATCACAATACTAGCTATTCTGAGATTGCCAAAAAAGTGACTCCCAATGTCTCTTCTATGACAGTGAGGAGAAGACTTCAACAAAAGTACATAAAAAAGTGGTTGGCACAAGAAAGGGTTCATTTGGATGAGGATCTAGCTCAAGAGAGATTGGAATGGGCATTAGTTCATAGGTATTGGACAAGAGAGATGTGGAGAAGAAAGGCAATGTTAGGAGCTAAGGTAGCTGTAGAGAGAGGAGGAGGAAAGAGGAGAAAATGGATATTTAGATATCCAAAAGAGAAGTGGGGTAAGGATTGTATTGAGTCTACTGCTAGGAGAGGAGAGAGGAAGATTAGTCAAATGATGACTGGTTGTTTTTATGGTCAAACTCATGGTCTCTTTTTGCCTATTTTCCCTGATCCTACTTCTGCTAGGGGTGGAGTGACTGGAAAGTCAATTATTAATGTTTATGATCATTATGACTTTCTAGGGATATGGGAGGATATCAGAGAAAGGGTTGGAGATGAAGAGGTATTTTTTATCATCGACAATGCTAAGACTCACTTGCCTTTTAGGAGATGGCTTAGAGTACAGGGAATTACTCTTCTGGAAATTCCTACCTATTCACCAGATCTCAATCCTATTGAAAATGTTTGGTCTCTGGTGAAAGATAAGCTTCACAAGAACTATTCTGAGCTCTATCTCATGAAGGGTCCTATTGATGAGGTCAAAAAAGTAATAGAGGAGGCTATTACTAATTGTTGGGAACTTCTTGACCCAAAGGTTTTTGATACTTTTGCAGGATCAATGGTAGATAAGCTGGAAGCAATTATTAAGGCTGATGGATGGTATACTAAATATTAATTTCTACTAATGTATTTGACCTAGTGTTGGGACACTCCCTAGTTATGGGACAGACTTTAAAATCTAACCAGTAAAATTGAAATGTAAACAACAGCTCCAGTTGGAGATCAAATAATTTAATACTCCACAAGAATGTAGATGATGAACTCTAGCCTCAGCCTATGAAAAGATATTTCCCCTTTTCTCTATTTTAATATCAGTTTTTGGTCTAAAATAGTAATATATACATAATTTGCAACAACAATATTGATGATAAAAATGACCAAGTAAAATAAGCAAAGTGGGAAATATTTTAGTACGAGGACATTCCTTGGGGTCTGTTTTATGATACCCTAAGGCTGTGTGAGAGCTTCTCTCTTATTTAATTAGAGTCATTGATTTCAAGTGTCCGTCATTTCTGTTCTCTGCAACATACACTTCTCTCACACAAGATACGAAGCAACAAACCTCTCGATAAGTTAGATGTTTACGAATATCACACAATCACTAATGCCTTCTCCCAAGGATATGAAGGAGATGTATCTTCAAGAAGCCTTGAAGGCACATGAGGCTGATCCCAACCTTTCACTCCACCAATTGTCTCTTATGTTTGAAGTACCAAAATCGACGCTTTATAATCAAATCTCACAACATTCAACCCCAGCCAAGGCAGCTCACGAAACCCAGCAGCTTCTCTCCATCTCCGAGGAGGAGGCATTGAGTGCATGGATTAAGAAGTGGGATGACTATGGATTTCCAACTCGCCGCAGACATGTCTATCAAATGGTTCAGAGTCTCCTTCATGCATGGAATTTGAGAGACCAAGTTGGAGAGCTTTGGTTCAGCCGCTTTTTGGGTCGTCATCCTGACTTGGATGCCAAAGTAGGAAGATGTTTGGATAGGGAGAGGGCTCTGGCCACAGACCTGGATTCCTTTAAGATGCATCTTGATCACTTTTATCACATTCGGTGCAAGTTCCATATCAAGGATGAGGACACTTGGAATACTGATGAAAAGGGATTCGCAATTGGATTGGGAGGAGCAGGTACCATGATTTGCTGTGCTTCACGCCGAAATCCAAGTATCATCTAGGATGGTGGTCGTGATTGGGTTACTCTTGTGGAAGCCATCTCAGGTGCAGCCAAAGTCTTGCCTCCACTGATTATCTTCAAGGCAAATGCTCACTTGATGGGACACCATACAAATATCGAGATCGAAGAGAAGGAAGATGCTTTCTTTGCCACTTCCCCCAAAGGGTACACCAACACCGATATCACCTTTCGGTGGTTTCAGGAAGTATTCGAACCACGAACTCGTCCTATGAATGGTATCAACCAGCATCGTATTCTTGTCTTGGATGGACATTCAACACATGTGGAGAACTATGAGTTTGTCAAGTATGCTATCGACCACAATATTCATCTTCTCTGTCTTCCCTCCCATTCGACTCATGTTCTCCAACCTCTCGATGTTGGCATCTTCAGCCCACTTACAACCTATTACAAGCAAGAGCTAGAAGATCGTGTATGTCAGCAAGGCCCATATGGTACGATTAAGAAGGGTGACATCTTTCCCATGCTTCAGAGAGCAAGGCAAAAGACCTTTCAGCCAGAGACTATCCGGTCTGCCTGGCGTGCCTGTGGGCTGATTCCATTCAACAGAAATTGTATCCTAAGAGATCCTATCTTACAGGCAAATATGGTCCCCCAGACTCCTCTAGCCACAAGACGACCCGGTCTTTGTCTATCAGCAGGAAGAGTATTTGGAGCCCCTGAGCTCGATCGTATTGAACTCAGTAATCAGCAAATAGAGGAAACTCTTGCCAATAAAGCTCTTAAGGATCTCTTGACCCAATGTATCAAAGAAGCTCGCACTATCAATGCTGCAAAGGTTATTGCAGAGGAAGAAGTTGCAAAGGTACGCCAACTAGCAAAACCGGCCAAAGCTGATAGAAGGCAACTACGTGGTGGACTTCTACTAAGCTCCAAGCACTTGGCGAGGCTATATCATAAGCGTATGGAACTTGATAAGAAAAAGGCAGAAGCTGTGGCAAAGCGTAAGGAGACCAAAGGTCAAGTTAGGAGAAAGATACAATCTAAGACCAATCAAAGAGGAGAGACTTACCTGAACCATGCTGAAGAGGCCATCACATCCAGCTCTGATGATGACAACTCTGAGATTAGCAGTGATGAAGAAATGGTTGATAATCAACTATATCAGGCCACTAATAAAGTAAGTCTTCCATTCAGATAATATTTACTTTCACCAAATCTAATGACTTGACTCCAACAGAGCTCCGATCAACCTGCTACCACTCGCCAATTGCAGCCCAGAACCATCTCTACCTGTGCCAGGAAGTAGAATAATTTTATAATTTTTTCTCTTCTCAAAAACCTTAACTTTGTAAGTCAATCATGAATTATCACTCTTGGTATATATTTACTCATTGTTGTAAAACCCAGAATGAATATCGACAAGTAAGAGAGGAATAATTGATTGATGAAAAATTGCTTGTTTTTGTGGTAATACCTATAACACACCTCTATATAATACAATAACCCCTTTTCTGGTTGTCCGTATTCGGAACACCACCAACCTCCAAACACCAGCCCCTTACTAGTCCCCTGACCTAAGGGTTAAGTATCTCCTAGCTTCACGCTAAGTGTCTCCTAGCTTAACACTAGTTTCATATCCACATATTCCGACACATATTCCAACACTCATACATATAGCTGTATTAGTTCAATGGATATAAATCTGATAGAGGTTATTGGGATGGAAACTGGCTATTTACATATCAATTTGTAGCTTATATGATTTAATATTGTCTGAGTTACAACAGTTTTTCAATTAAGTAGTCACATTTTATGTAGTGTCCCATAACTAGGGAGTGTCCCAACACTAGGTCAAATACGTTATGTATTTACATTTTTTTAATTTCTTTTTTGGTTTTCATGATGGTGGGGTTGGTGGGGTAGTGGAGTCACCATGGTCGAGTTTTTCCATCTGTTGATGTATGGTTATTTTTGTTAACGGACAATACTAGGACAGAAAATTCAACAGCTATTTACCAATTATATTTCTATCTCCTTGAGGTAAACTTCCATAGCAACTACAACAACAAGCCCAGAAGAGATACAGCCAACCACATATTCAAATAATTTTCAAGAAAATAGAAGAGGATTTACTATAGTTAGAATAAGGTGATTCTCAATCATGTCATGAATTCATGACGCCATTGATGAAAATCTCATAAACCTAGATTTACCTTGTGCATACAGAAAAAGATCAACAACTACAGTAGGAGTTTTGATGGGATATTCTTTGTGAAATTTGGAGAATAGAGTTTACTGGCCATCATAGCACTGTATTGTGAGTTGACAAAATTAACTGTGATTCAATGATTGGTAGCAACACACCCCTCCTCATTACCCCACACTTTCAACACTACCTAAAAAGGTTGCTCTAAGGAATAAGAGACTTATTCATCTCAGTATTGTGCAAATCATTTTGCAGCTCCAGCGTTCTTTTGGTAGTTATGACAAGGTCCTGAGATACTGTCCCAATGTGAGGTGAGAAAGGGGTGTTCTGGTCCTCGATTACAGTGTGCTACCACTGTCTATGGATAGGGGATTTGTAAATGGAGAAATTTATGGACGGTGGATGGAAAAGGGGATCCGAAAATAGATAGCTGTTCCGATGAATTTGTATCGAAGGAATGACTGGAAATGAAGATGCAACAAAGGGAAAAGAAAAGGACTCCTGGATTCCGATGTTTGTTCACAACATTCTCGATGATCAGAACCGATGTACTGTGAAGCTCCTTAATTGTCTCCCCCCTTCTGTTCCTCTGTCGAACTGACCCCCTTTAAATACAATCCACCACTCCCTGAATCTCCTACTGATCTAAGATGTATGAAGAATACACACTATCGACGCAAACCATTCGTAAACACCACGAATCCATCTACGTACCCCACAGCTCACCCCCTTCTCGTAAACCCTGTGACCCTACAGGGTAAAAACAACAAAAGCAACAAACGAAACAGAAAAATATAAATTAACCAATCATCTCTTTCTCAAACTGCTAAAGTCATAACAGTCCCCTGCACAAATAAACCTAGACACTTCTGGCAATCTCTCAACGTCAATCCATATCAAGTCTGAATCCTCCTCTTCAATCATTTTCTCAACTTCCACTGCATTTCCATCCCTTCCTTCCATCCTTCCACCATTGCTCCCAGATCTTGCCCCATTGCCTCCCATCCTTGGGTTTAGACCTTTATCTTGCTGTGAAACTGGAACTCCCCTCACAAGCCTCTTTCCATTCAATCCCAGCCCGAGCAATCTATCACTTCTAACCACAAAGCATTTCATGTCATTCACATGACAACATTCCTTCAGTCCTCCCTTCCAAACTTGCACTAACTCCCTTGTGTTGAGGTCCCAGAGCCGTCCGCTCCTTGTATGCTAGGATAAATCAGTCAAAATGTAAGGACCCTCCCACAGAGTTTCCAACTTTCGACCCTTGCTTTTATCAACTTCAAACTGACGCAACAAAACTAAATCCCCATTCTCCAGCTTGCTCCAGTTTCCAGCCTCCTGTTCATCATGTAGAGTCTGTTGTAACTTGCAATTGATAGCTGTCTGCCTCTGCTCATCCAAGCTAGCCAGTCGTACGTTGTATTCAATCATCCGAATAAGATGTGCATCAAGAGGATATAACGAGTTGTTGGCAAACGCTGTGGCCAACACTGATCGGGTAACCTGGTCACAAGGCATAGGTAGGCTGGATCCTGCCTTGTGGGGATTGAAGCCAAAGAGAAGCTCAGCTAGCGTGTATCCATGTACTTGTAAACTCCATGTATTAATAGCATGAATAACTCTCGGAATCATCTTATCCCAACAGTTGCCTTCGACCTAGCTATCAACCATCAGCTTTCTCAATGCAGACATCAAGATCTGAACATAGCGCTCTGATAACCTGACAGATGAGGGGTGCGTCTTTGGAGCAGGGAAGTGACGAATGTAGTTTTGTGCCATGGTAGCAGCAAAGACACTAGCGATGAAATGTGGTCCATTATCAGTATAGATAGACCCTGGCGATTCAAACGGTCGAACAATTTGCTCTGTGACAAGCTGCAAAGCACTTGCTCTGGTCGGCTGTGTGACTGCTTGTGTGAAGAGGAAGCGCGTAAAGTAGTCTACCGCAATAACAATATACTTATTTCCTGTCCCCTCAGCGATTGGTGTGATCGGCCCAGTAAAGTCCAGTCCAACCAAGTCGAATGGTTGAAGTTGCAAAATCGGCGATGTCCCTGCTGAGGGTCTTAAGGGCCCCACCATTTGACAGTTGACACATGTCTGGCAATAGTGTCTAATGTCTCTTATACGCATAGGCCAGAAATATCGCCTGACAGTCATTTTCATAAGTAGCCCTGCAGAGAAGTGACCATGCGTGTCATGCAACTTTTCCAGCACACCAGAGACCTCATGAGATTTCACACAGCAAGCTAATGCCCCATTTCTTTCTCGATAAAGTAATTGATTCAATTTCTTGGGTTCTGGAGGAATCATCAAGACAAAATTTCCTGCAGATCGGCGTCAAACTGTGTGAACATTTCTGCTCTTGGTATTCGATGTAGCTTCTGCATAACTAGTCAAGCTACCTGTCAGCTTATAATGTATGATCCCTGCATACCAAATTTCTTTTATCCACTCATGCCAGCCATCTAACTGTGTGACTGTTTCCTCAGTATAGTTTTCAGGGGTTCGAAGAGTGTCATGTCCCTCTCCAACAGTGAATACTTCCACCTGAACTGTGGCCCTAGGAATCCGACTCAACCCATTGGCAATCACATTTTCTCTGCCTGGGATATGATGGAACTTCAAGTCATATTCCAACAACTTGACTTGCCAATGGGCTATCCTCCCATGAGCGTCATCTTTGTGCAACAATGATACCAATGCTTCATGATCCGTATACACAATTGTCAGATAACGGGAGCCCAGGATTAACCAATGGATTTCTTGCAAAAATCTCACCACAGCAAGGTCTTCTCAGTCAGTTATTGAGTATTGTGACTCTGCTGCAAGCAATGGCTTTAACATGAATAGGATGATCTACTGTAAATGCCATGTCTGTGGGTTTGCTATTGTTCCAGGTTCTGTTTCCACAAGCTGGAACAAGATCCCACCAATGCCAGTCTTCGATGCATCCATTGCAAGGTGATATTGCTTCCCTTCATTACCACTGAAGATAGCATTCTGCATAATTGCTTGCTTCATATGATCAAAAGACTGTTGTTGTAGTGCCCCCCACTTGAAGCCCACAACTACCTTTTTCTGCTTCTTCTCATTCCTCTCTTTTGCTGCACCTCTTCCTTTCGTCTTTCCATCTTCCTGCTCTTCCTTCTGTCCAAACTGCCTCCCCTTCAACCCATTTCTTGCCTCTTGCTCCTCCAGCCCTTCCACCTCTCCTTCGGTCCTGTTCATCACCATGCCTCTCTTTTCCACCCTCTTTCTGTCCAACATTTTCCTCTCTACACTCTTCCTCCTGTCGTCTTCATATCTGTAAAGCACCGCCTCCTTCAAGATCTTGGTGTAATCAAACCATCCAGGGATGAAAAATCGTAAGTACATGGTCATATAAATAAATTGCTCAACCTCTTCCTGGTTGGTTGGTTCCGGATAATCACGTATGGCTTGAACTTTATCAATTGAGGGTCAAAGGCCCTTTCCCTTCACTTTGAAGCCCAATGGCTCTATGCAGTCAAGCAAGAAACCACTCTTGCTTGGTTTCAACATCATTTTTGCCCAAGCAAGGTGTGAGAAGTAGTAATAATGCATGAAATGCAACTGTGAGGGAATGCTAGGGTGGACCACAAAATCATCATTGACAAAGCTCTCAAAGGCTCCTCCTGATAAGTGGATGAGTGACGGTTCCTGATTAGGTCCGGAGATCGGTCCTGCGATGAAATCTTTTAACCTCGCATATGTTTGGGGTGCCTCCGATAGTCCTTGACCCATGCGCATATACTGGAACTGTCCCAGAGATGTGGAGAATGCAGTCTTATAAGCGTGTGGAGCATGGAGCGGGACTGCCCAATAGCCATTGGTCGCATCTGCCTGGAGAAAAACAGAGAACTTTGCTTGACTCAGGTTGTTGATTATCGGTTCTATTCCTTTCATCGGATAGCTGTGATTGATTGTCACTGAGTTCACAGGGCAGAAAATGTGCACCATTCACAGATGACCATCCTTTTTGTTCACAAACTTCATCCTATGGGGCCAAGGAGATACTGAGTATTGAATGATACCGGCTTCAATCATCTCAGGGATATGAGTTTCCATCCATCGAGTCTCTGCTGGAGTATATAATGCAGTGCGAGCTTGAACTGGTACTGTCTGGGGTCATGTAGGGATATAGTGTGTTATTAGGTCAGTCGCTGGCATCTCACAGATGTTTGAAATGAACAAATTGGCCCAGGTGTATAGTATCCTCAGCAATTCCTCATGGAACTTGGTGCCAATGCTCGACCCGATTTTGATTTTGGACCTGTAGAACCACCTTTCAATGATGTGAATGTCTTCAGCCTCATTGATCTCTTGGCAGTACTAGAATGGACGGCATGATGTTAGGTAATCTATGTGTGTCCTGAATACAGTATCCATCTCATCCATCTCTCTCACATCCACTAACCTAACTTCTCTTCCATACTTTTCTTCCTCTCCACCTTTATCTTTCTCATCTCCCTCTTTCTTTACTTCCTTCTCTTTTCTCGCTTGCCTCTCATCCTGCCCATCCATTTCCTCTTTCTCCACCTATCGCATAAATTCCAAAACTCGTTCTGCAATCATCTCCTCACCCAGCTCTTCATCCAGTCTTCCATCCTCTTGGTCTCTCTGTCATACCCCTAACCAGAATTTCCCATCATCTTGGTAATCACCTGTTACATGACTGCCTCCATACTCCTTCTCATAAAACCTTGCCCAGCACATAGACAATGACCCTACAGGTTCCTCCCAAGTCCCGAAAACCCTATCTTTCACAAATCCCAAGAATCGCCATCCATAACCAGTCCTCACATTCTGAGTATGATTGACATTCCCCTTTTCTACCACTCCAGCTCTAACCTCTTCATCTATCTGATCATCAATACTACAAGTCTTTCTCTCCTGCTTCTCCTCATTGCTATTTACACTCCCCCTGCGCTGCAAACCTATTTCCTTCGAGCTATCTCCTGCTGCCTCCTGATTGCCCATTTCTTTCTCCCTATCTTCTTCCACATACTTTCTCACCCATGCTGCCACCCGATCCTTACTCCATTGTGGTATTTCCTCTGCGGGAACATCTCTAAACTTCAAATCTTTAATTCTCGCTGTTTTCCAGTATCCTACCTCCCCATAAAAATAGACGTCCTCTGTACCAAAAGCTCCCAAAGACTTCTCCGACTGATTATTTCCTATATCTCCATCATCAATAACATCTATAGCATGAGAAAATGATACTTGCTTGCAATTCACTCTTCCTTCTTCCACACCCCCCTGTACTTTCACTTCTCTTGTTTCGCCTGGATCTTGGTCCAAGCCATCAGAACAACCCACATCTGGTAGCCTCATTAGTTTTCTGCCTCACCAATACTAAACATATCGTCATCATCCTCATCCTCATCTCCTTGCTCATTTTCATCCTCGGCATCGTCTATATATCCAGATTCATCCTCCTCATCACCTGGAATGCTCTCATCCTCATCGTCCTCATTGTCTTGGTCCTCCTCGCCTACATCGCCTTGGTCCTCCTCGTAGGATGCTAACTCCTCTCTTGCTTCATGCCCTATCTGCAGCAATAATTCTGCAAGTGGTATTTTGTCTTCTAACACCAGTTCTGCCTGTACTCTCTGATCTAGGTCAAGAAGGTTAGCAAGTGGATCAACACTTATCTTTGGACGGTCAACTCCAGGTGATCTTCCATGCTCCTTTGGTACTATATATTCTTCGCCTGACATATCCTTGATGATATAGGAGTCTTATCTGTAGTTCCCGATAGCATGACATTGTCATAACCACCTTCTGCTCAAAAGCAGCCCATAAGCGGGCTCACAAGATGCTGGCATGGCAAAAACTCTCAGAGTTGTCAGCACTGACCCAACTTCAACCTCAAGGTCAGCGTAAAATTCTAATGGGACTAGATTTGAAGCTGCCGTGCGTATAACGAGGTCTTTGGTTGGTTGCAACAGGGCACCTATCGATCATAAGACCCAAATTGGAGCCAAGTTCACCACAGAACCAGTATCAATAAGTACATGACTTATTTCGTAGATCTGACCGTGAAGTTGAACCTGTGCATGTGTATAAAAGTTAGCTACTTCAGATGATTGCTTGGACTCACTGATTGATGCTTCCTCAGCTGCAACAGTCTCCATAACCGTAACTAGGTTTTCTAAGCCTTTCCCCTTCAACCTAGGTCACTCCTGGACCATGAGCCATACAAACTGCCTTTTGCCCTCTGGAGACAGGTCAAAGAATTGACCCCAGGAGAGTCCAGTGACTGGAGCATCTCGAAAGCCAGCAACAAAGTTGAAGCCAGGATGCTCGGCCAAGAGGCAAATCGGCTTGTGTGTAACTTGTTTCCACTGTTGTCCTTTTGTCTGACCCTTGTCGGCCTCATCCGGGTAGACATAACCCCGCCACTGCTTTCATGTAGGAGGCCCTGCTTCCACTGACCCAGAGGAATGTTGCACTTGGCTCCTCAGCCTCGCTTTTTGCTCAGCCATGGCTTCTCAGCTCCCAACCATGCATTTTACATTAGCATCATACTCAGATTTACTCACCCCCAAACTTTTCACATAATGGGAATCTAGCTTTGGACTGTCAGTGGTCACTGCTAGCTCTCCAGCTGCACCTTCAACAACCATTCCATTAATAGCTGATGACTGATGCTCAATCTCAATCCTCATTACTGTCCTTTGCCCTGGGTTTATTTTGTGTCAAATCGGCTCTGTTCTAACACCATGACCTTGCATTCCATCTCTTTGCATCTCGTTGGATCTCTCTTCAGGGTGGTGTAGATTGTAATCACTATCTAGTGGGTGGGATACTGGTAACCTGTGCAAAATATCATTTCCAGGCCTAACCGGTGGCAAATGCAAACCCTCTACTCCTTGAAAACCATTATTGGTGAGTAGGTGACATTCATACTGGAGATGACCCACAATGCCACATTGGTAACAAGTTAGCTGCAACCTATCTCTTCGTCCATACCCTCCTCCAGGCCTGAATTGACCAATGCCTCCACCTCGCATTGAACCAGATGGGTATGATGATGTATAGGTAGGGCTAAAGTCCCTAGAGCCATCCTGCTGCCAGTGAGGACCCTGCTGATGGTTGGGAGTCGAACTCCAGTGTCCCTCTGGTGATGAATACTGTCGTTCATCTGACCAATCGGTCCTTGGTATATGGTATCTATGGTATTCATCCATAGGTTGAGGACCCGTATCAAGCTGCAGCTGTTGGCTAACAAATGAACAGTAGCCAGATGGTGGTGCAAGTCTATTCGTAGTAGCATAGGCCTCAATGGTGGGTAACAGCTGCACCATCGGTACTTGCCCGGTCACATGTTCCCTTTCCGTATTCTTGTCCTGGTTTTTAGTGATCAGCTCTTTCAATTCCTCTAAGTCCTTACATCAGCAAAAAAAAATCTTGCATCTGATGCATGGGCATTGTGTTCTGACACAAGCTGCATTACTCATGCGCCTGGTGCGCCTGGTGCATCCTGAGTTTGGATGTACCACTACATTGCACCTGGTGCATCCTGAGTTTGTGTGGGACACTTGGTTGCATCCTGAGTTGGGAAGCTACACTCAGTTGCGCCTAGTGCATCCTGAGTTCTGCAGGGATGCTTGCTTGACTCCTGAGTTTGGATTGGACACTCAGTTGCATCCTGAGTTTGGAAGCTACACTCAGTTGCGCCTAATGTATCCTGAGTTCTGAAGGGATGCTCCGTTACCTCCTGAGTTTGGATTAGACACTCGGTTGCATCCTGAGTTCTGCAGGGATGCTCACTTGCCTCCTGAGTTTGGATTAGACATAAGGTTGCAGCCAGCCACATATTAGCCACTGACTGTGAAAGCTAAACCAAATTAGGCACGAAAAAAGGAGAAGACTCAAATAGCATATTATCTTGTCAAATTGGGTAGTGCCGGGGCAAGGTTTGATCACCCAAGCACATAATTAACAATAGATTAACAAAAGTCAAGGCTGCTTAATAGGAGTTAACATGATCTCCTTTGCCCCTTTTTGTTAAATCGTTGGCTCTATGGGGATTAGTTGTCTTGAAATGGAGATTAGAACCCTGTATAGAGATCCTTAATTTGATGAAATAATACGGTACACTGATATCCAAGTCTATTTTATTCTCATAACTCTGAAGGGAGTGAATATGACAGTTGCATTCATTGTAAAAACGAGTGATAGTTGTGATATCTTAGGTAATACAGTTTGTTATGTTTTCATACACGCGTTTTCTGATCATTCTTTTTAGTTACACCTCCCACATCCTTCTGGCATCACTCTCCACCAAGCGACAGGCTGCTATGGAAATAGTCTTGACCGGTAAATTTCTGCTAACTTTGAAGACAGATATCTTGATGCCTAGGCATTTGCTCATGCCTGTCAGACATGTTTCTGAATCCTCTCGATGCCAGCTTTCCAACGGCGCCTCCCCCATCCTCCTGGCATCAGTCCCCGCCGAGCTACAGGCTGCTATGGAAATGGTCTTTACCGGTGAATTTCTGCTAAATTTGAAGACAGATATCTCGACGCCCAGCCATTTGCTCGCGCCCGTCAGATATGTTCTGGAATCCCCTCGATGCCAGCTTTCCAACGGCGGCTCCCACGTCCTCCTGGCATCAGTCCCTGCCGAGCTACATGCTGCTTTGGAAATGGTCTTTACTGGTAAATTTCTGCTAACTTTAATGACAGATATCTCGACACCCACCAATTTGCTCACGCCCATCAGACATGTTCCGGAATCTCCTTGATGCCAGCTTTCCAACGGTGGCTCCCACGGCCTCCTGGCGTCAGTTCCCACCGAGCTACAGGCTGTTATGGAACTGGTCTTTACTGATGAATTTTTGCTAAATTTGAAGACAGATAGCTCGATGCCCAGCTATTCGCTCGCGCCTGTCAGATATGTTCTGGAATCCCCTCGATGCCAGCTTTCCAACGGCGCCTCCCACGTCCTCCTGGCATCAGTCCCCGCCGAGCTACAGGCTGCTATGGAAATGGTCTTTACTGGTGAATTTCTGCTAAATTTGAAGACAGATAGCTCGACGCCCAGCCATTCGCTCACGCCTGTCAGACATGTTCTGGAATCTCCTCGATGCCAGCTTTCCAACGGTGGCTCCCACGGCCTCCTGGCGTCAGTTCCCACCGAGCTACAGGCTGTTATGGAACTGGTCTTTACTGATAAATTTTTGCTAAATTTGAAGACAGATAGCTCGACTCCCAGCCATTCGCTCGCGCCCGTCAGATATGTTCTGGAATCCCCTCGATGCCAGCTTTCCAACGGCGTCTCCCACGGCCTCCTGGCATCAGTCCCCGCCGAGCTACAGGCTGTTATGGAACTGGTCTTTACTGGTAAATTTTTGCTAAATTTGAAGACAGATAGCTCGACGCCCAGCCATTCGCTCGCACCCGTCAGACATGTTCCGGAATCCCCTCGATGCCAGCTTTCCAACGGCGGCTTCCACGTCCTCCTGGCATCAGTCCCCGCCGAGCTACAGGCTGCTATGGAAATGGTCTTTACTGGTGAATTTCTGCTAACTTTAAAGACAGATATCTCGACACCCAGCCATTCGCTCGCGCCCATCAGACATGTTCCAGAATCTCCTTGATGCCAGCTTTCCAACGGCGTCTCCCACGTCCTCCTGGCATCAGTCCCCACCGAGCTACAGGCTGTTATGGAACTGGTCTTTAATAGTGAATTTCTGCTAACTTTGAAGACAGATATCTCGACGCCCAGCCATTCGCTCGCACCCATCAGACATGTTCCGGAATCCCCTTGATGCCGGCTTTCCAACGGCGGCTCCCATGGCCTCCTGGCATCAGTCTCTGCCAAGCTACAGGCTGTTATGGAACTGGTCTTTACTGGTAAATTTCTGCTAACTTTAAAGACAGATATCTCAACGCTCAGCCATTCGCTTGTACTCATCAGACATGTTCTGTAATCCCCTCGATGCTAGCTTTCCAATGGCGCCTCCCATATCCTGCTGGCATTGGTCTCTGCCGAGCTACAGGCTGCTATGGCACTGGTCTTTACTGGTGAATTTCTGCTAACTTTGAAGACAGATATCTCGATGCCCAGCTATTTGCTTGCGCCTGTCAGATATGTTCTGGAATCCCCTCGATGCCAGCTTTCCAACGGCACCTCCCACGGCCTTTTGGCGTCAGTCCCCACCGAGCTACAAGCTGTTATGGAACTGGTCTTTACTGGTGAATTTCTGCTAACTTTGAAGACAGATAGCTCGACGCCCAGCCATTCGCTTGCACCCGTCAGACATGTTCCGGAATCCCCTTGATGCCAGCTTTCTAACGGCGCTTCCCACGTCCTGCTGGTGTCAGTCCCCGCCGAGCTACAGGCTGCTATGGAAACGGTCTTTACTGGTGAATTTCTGCTAACTTTGAAGACAGATATCTCGACGCCCAGCTATTCACTTGCACCTGTCAGATATGTTCTGGAATCCCCTCGATGCCAGCTTTCCAACGGTGGCTCCCATGGCCTCCTGGTATCAGTCCTTGCCGAGCTACGAGCTACTATGGAAATGGTCTTTACTGGTAAATTTCTATTAACTTTGAAGACAGATATCTCGATGCCCAGACATTCCCTCGTGCCTGTCAGACATGTTTCTGAATCCCCTCGATGCCGGCTTTCTAATGGCGCCTCCCACAACCTCCTGGCATCAGTCTCTGGGAAGCTATAGCCTGTTAAGAAACTACTATTTGTCTGTTAAAGGAATGCTCATGCGAAATCTATCTTGCTCATGTATACTAGTTATAAATTTATATAGAATAGATGAAATTGAAATAGTTTTACTAAAAGAAACTTTGTGACCTAAGTCCTATATATGGGTCACACTGCTGGTATGCTAGTGTCAGGAGTTTTGAATTTTAGACGCTCTCCTCAGATGTTATTATGATATACTCGCTTAGGACCAGACGGCCTTAGGATGCAACAGTTGAGGACCAGATGTCATCAGGATGCAACCGTGAAGCGCCAGGCATTGTCAGGGCGCACCAGGCATAGGGGTCTGTGTCCAGATTCTGTCCAGACGCACCTGGCGCATGCCTTAATGTCAGGACGCAATCTCACTTCAATGTCGCATCCTGGTTAACAGTTATCGTTATGTGCACCCTGTACGTCAGATGCACAGGATGCACCTGGCGCTAGACATTATTTTTGCTGATGTACGTATTCTTGCTGTCTCCAAGCTAATCTTCTGGTCAGTTCCATAGCTATTATTCCCATTCTCCTTCTGCTTCATGCCTGCCATCTTCTTCTTAGGCTTCCCTCGCCATAACAGAGAATACAAATCTTCATCCTCCTCACTCTTGTCCAAATCCGTCAAATCTGCTCCCATGGGTCCACAGTCTACATCGATCATGTCTGCCACTTGGAGGACCTTTGTGACTGCTTCCTTCACCGTAGGGTGACTGGACAACCCACTCATGATTTGAACTCTCAACTTGCGTGAATCAAGACCCTTCACAAATTGTGTCGCCACCAAATGTTGGTTTTCGACTGACATTCCCAGTGCTATTTTCTTTGTCAACTTCACATAGTCATTGATGGACTGACCTCGCTTCTGCCACAAGCTCAAAAATAATTCTTCTGCAGCTCGTCTTTCCTCTTCGATCTCATCTGAGTTCTCAAACCTTGCTCGTAAAGCTGCACATAATTCATCGAAGTCCTGCATAGTATTCGATGGAAGTCGATGGGCAAATCTCACGGCTTCACTGCATGGCTTTAAGTTTCTCAAGATTTGAAATGCTTTATACTCACTCAATCCAGCTTCTGAATTCGCACTCAGGCCCTCTTTCTTCTCCTGACTTCTAAAGGCTAATTCGAAACCACGTAAAAACTGATCAACACTTTCACTAGGATGCCCCGAGAACTCAATTGACTTAACGTCAGTCATCTTGACAGTGTCTCCTACTGGTATAGGTAAGAGGGGAAAGCTCGATAGATAGGGAAGGGGCAAGTGAGGTTGTGGAAGTGCTGCCGTTGCTTGCTCTGAGGCAGGATGGTCTGCAGAGATATGAGTAGGAGTGGGGATGATCGGTTTGTCCCTCGTTGTCATGAACTGAGGGATGGAAGAAGAAAAGTCAGGGTTTGATAGTCCTCAATCGGTCCTGTGTGCAGTTATGACTGTCAACTGATGCTCCAATGGACCTGGAGTGGTAGGAGTTGAAGGGATAGTAGATGTAGGAGATGCAATTGAAGCAATAGGTGTAGTAGAAGTAGCAGAGGTAGATGAAGCAATAGAAGTGGTCGACATCATTGAATGTGATATACGAGGCAATCGTGAGCGAGTAATTCCTTTCCATATTGCTGTTGTCAATAATACTAATGGGAGAAACCCAAAATGGTCATGTTCCCCCTTGGGGTGTACTTTAGGGCTACCGGGAGGTGAGCCCAAACCTGCCAAACCTTGGGATGCCGTGTCTCAGGATACCACCTCACCTTTTGGGCACCAGCTGTGCAAATCAGTTTGCAGCTCCAGCATTCTTTTGGCGGTTATGACAAGGTCCTGAGACACTGTCCCAATGTGAGGTGAGAAAGGGGTGTTCTGGTCCTCGATTACAGTGTGCTACCACTGTCTATGGATAGGGGATTTGTAAATGGAGAAATTTATGGACAGTGGATGGAAAAGGGGATCCGAAAATAGATAGCTGTTCCGATGAATTTGTATCGAAGGAATGACTGGAAATGAAGATGCAACAAAGGGAAAAGAAAAGGACTCCTGGATTCCGATGTTTGTTCACAACATTCTCGATGATCAGAACCGATGTACTGTGAAGCTCCTTGATTGTCTCCCTCCTTCTGTTCCTCCGTCGAACTGACCCCCTTTAAATACAATCCACCACTCCCTGAATCTCCTACTGATCTAAGATGTATGAAGAACACGCACTATCGACGCAAACCATTCGTAAACACCACGAATCCATCTACGTACCCCACAGTATCCAAGGTTGGGCCTCTTTCCATCATATCTCGTGTTGTTAACTTATTTCAGGACTTGCAAACCCATCGGATTCAACGATTACGATAAGCGATAAGTAAGCCATCATTATCGAACAAGCTAGCTACCTCTGGTTATTGTCACACCCAACCTTAAAAACAGATTTATAGCGTTATCTGTGATGGATCAGTGGGTATCTCTATGAATCTAGCTTTTCATGTTGCAAACTGATCAACATCATCTAATAATCTTGTCAGAACTACCGAAATCCAATCCCATATCCAGGGCAGCTTCAGCGGGAATGGGGGGATGGTAACGTTTTTGGTAATGTGAATGTTCGTGGAGACACGCATGTGGGCGACAATATTACCAATTTCCTATTCACAAATCGAGGGGGTCCGTCAAGAGATAAAGATGGAGGTATTGTCACTTTTCTCCTTAGGTTTCTAGAAAAGGTCTAACACTCCAGCAGGATGGAGAGACGTATCTAGGCAGTATTGGGTAGTTCCCTACAGTCGGAATAGCGCATTTACTGGACATAATCGTATCGTTAAATCTGTGAAGGGATATTGCAAAAGTCAGGATCATCACCGTGTCGCTCTCCACGGATTAGGAGGTTGTGGGTATGTGTCTATTACTATTACTTCGTCATATGAAGGATGTACTAACCTTGCTTAGAAAAACTCAGATTGCCCTTGAATACGTTTATCAGTGCGCGCAGGAGAGCGGATGTGATGTTTTCTGGACAAACGGAAGCGGGATATTGAAGTTCAGCCAGGACTTCCGGACTATTGGATAAAGTGTTTACATTCCTTAGGCCAGCACCCAGAAAGACAGAGCAATTCCTGTTGATCATAAAGGCATAGTTTGAGGGTCTAGACAGTGGTGACTGGATCCTAATTATCGACAATGCCGACAACGAGGATGACTTTCTTAGCAACAACAGTCGTATCGCGAAGCTTATACCTCAGGGTAACAAAGGAACAGTTATATTTACACCAGATCTCTAAAGGTTGCACGTCGGCAGGAGTGTACTATCATTGAGGTCGAGAAAATGGCGGGGGAAGAAGCAGGGGAATTGTTTTCCAAACATTTTCGCAACTGGGATCATTTAGAAGATGAGGAACGAAAAGTGGTTCCGATGATCCTGGATTCACTAGATTACCTACCCCTCGCTGTGATGGGTGCGGCAGCTTTTATCACCAAGACAATGACACGTCCTTCGGAATACTGGTCCATTTTTCAGACAGGCGATGCGGGAAGAAAAAAGCTACTTTCGAGGGAGTTTTCTGACATCCGGCGGGAGGCCAATGTGACCGAAAATATACTAAGGACGTACTTTATCACGTTTGGGCGAATAAAAAAACAGATGCCCACAGCAGCGCATCTTCTCTGGCTAATTGCCTTCTGTGATCGTCAAAACATACCGGAGGTGTTACTGAGTCAATGTGGCTTGGAAGGGATAGATGATTCCATGGAATTTCGTGAGGCTATTGGGAAGCTATTGGGTTTCTCATTAGTTACAGATGTCAGGCGCGAAGGCAAGTGGTTTTACGAGCTTCATCGTTTGGTCCAACTTTCTATACGTGCGTACTTATCATCGGAGGAACTGGACCACTCGAAGGTCACGGCACTAAAAGTAGTTTCACGATTGTTCCCCCGCGATGAAATCGAGTGGCTATATGGTGGTATTGCCGCTGCATACGTTCCGCATGCACTTGCGGTAGCTAAAGAGTCAACCTGTTTAATCGCTGAAAAACTTATTTTTTACATAGGCAGGTACTTTTTATATATTGGTTTATATGGTGAGGCAGAGACAATGTTAAGGCGTACACTGGAGGGAAAAGAGAAGCTTCATGGGCCAGACCACCCCGACACCCTCCAAAGCATCAATAACCTGGCTTTAGTGCTACGAGACCTAGGGAGGTATGGCGAATCAGAGACGATGACAAGGCGTGCACTGGAGAGGAGAGAGAAGATTCTCGGACCAGACCACCCCGACACCCTACGAAGCACCAATGACCTGGCTTTAGTGCTGAAAGACCTAGGGAGGCATGGCGAATCAGAGGCGATGTTACGGCGTGCACTGGAGGGGAATGAGAAGGTTCTTGGGCCAGAGCACCCCAACACCCTAGGAAGTGTCAATAGCCTGGCTTTGGTGCTAAAAGACCTAAGGAGGGATGGTGAATTAGGCACAATGTTTCAGCGTGCACTGGAGGGGTTCGAGAAAGTTCTTGGACAAAACCACCCAACCACCCTAACCAGTGCCTGCAATCTGGCTGGCGTTCTGGAGGACCTAGGAAAGTACAAGGAATCAGAGAAGATTTGGCGACATGTACTGGAAGCGTGAGAGAAAGCACTTGGTCCGGAGCATGATGAAGTCTATAAAACCCTCAAGCGTTTGGCTGGTCTCTATGAAAAACAGAGGAAATATTCTCACGCCGAAGAAGGTTATGTGGGGGTCTGCACAGGATTCTCCAAAACCCTCGGTGAACAACATCCCACCACCTTGGATTGTATCAGGAGGTTGACGGAGTTACGAGAGACAATATCAGGTGCTGAGAGAACTAGCGCCATTGACGCGGAAGTGACTGTTAATGGTATCAATAACCAGTGCTCACTACGTGATCGCTTGAGGGAGCTCACGTGGCTTCGCGGGCGAAGAGCCCTTGGTGGTGGGAAATCGGGAAAACGGCTGTAGAGTGTAGGAAGAGGGATTTAGCCATGGGCGATTTTGGTTGGTCGAGATTACAATGGAACATGAGGAAGTGAAGGTTTGGGAAGACTTGGCGACGGTTGCAATGTTTTGTGAAGTTTGGGATAATCTATGCAAGTTTGGTAATGTTGGGTTGTTGTGTGTAATTGCTATCGCTAGCCATGGGTGAAGTCATGTATATAAGCGGTGGCACGTCTTTCGCTCATAGCCATCAGTGAACCTAATTAATAGAATTAGAATTAGAACAAGGAGGCAATTGGGCAATTGTAGAATGAAACATATATAGTCGTAAATGTCCATCAAATCGTGGCATGCACAATCGCAAGTCCAGGAATCACATAAACTTGTATACACATGATCACCCTTTTCATCACCCCTAAGCTCCATACCAGCTACAGTTATATAGGATATCTGCCATTGCCAATAGAAATTTCTTCACAAGCCGATTGCCAATGCAAACTACATCACCTATAACAAACCTCTCGAGTACCTCCTACTCGAAGAATGCTCATGTACCTATATCTCCACCAACACATCTAATCTTTCAAGGTATTTAACTAACGTACTCTTCATTTCCGAAATCTCTACCATCTCGACTGTATCAATGACCTTTCAGTTGTAACTCGCGTGCCGATACCCGAATGCTGTACTACATGTTGTGGGCGGTATTCCGGGAGTGCGGCATATATATATAATGGGAATGATTGTCGATTGATGGGGCGACTTCTCTAAAAATAAGTAAGAGAAGTCCCCTATTTATGTACATTCCCAAAGTCAAAAAAATATCCTTCCTCAAACTTCCAACAAATTTCTATCAACCAACCATTCCTCCGGGCGCCGTCCCTACATCACCCGCCTAAAGACTCCCATACCTGTATTGCGTAACACCTATATCTAAAGCCTATTTCCTCTTTCCTAAATCCCATCACCATCTCCTATGACCCTCTTCTATCACTGTCGCATATCTCCATTATCGAAGTTGCTCTGTCATGATTTCATTGTCCAAAGTGAGATCCCTCAAGTTCTGACTGATCGCCGGTGACCTTGAATTTTGACACTTCACGACAGTTCTATTGGAACTAGGATCGTGGAAAAAGAAGATAAAAATATCATTGGTGTGGTTAACGGAAAATCAATCTCATAACATTATTCTAACTAACGGAAAGCACTGATACATATAGTATCAATTCCAGCCTCTCGAATACCTTCTCCGGTATCCTATCAGTTTCCTTCTGAATCCAGAAACATCATCACCGAATAAAGAAAAAAACATATCCAAGTGCCTTCCCAACTTTTCCACACTTCTCCGCAGTTCTCTCCACTCTTCCGCTCTTGTTCTGAACCATCCACAATGCCTGACAACAATCCTCAAACTTCCTTGATTACCACCAGTGATCTATCATCTATCATATTCCAACAACCTCTCGTAACTTACTAACAAGCTTCACCACTTGTCAAGTAGTCTTCAGAATGTTTAAACAAGTACAAACTAGGCTATCATGGTAAATCACGCGGTTTGTGATATTTTTTGTATGTTGATGTGAATGATAACCCCGCCGTACTGGGCCACACACAAGATCGCATTTCTTGCTCCTCCACTGCTTCACGCGGTTAAGTTGTCATCGCTGTTGACAAAGCTTTATTCTTTCCCTCAGGTCTTGAAAAGCTTCCTCACGCTGTGTCATAGAGAGGTAGGGCTTGCTGGAAATCTTTTGGAGTGTGGTACTGCATGAGGTCTGGATGTGCATTTAAAATAGTCTCGTGTGGGACCCGAAGGATGGATGGGAAGTTTTGAAATTGTACTTTCATCACATGCCCACCGCCAAACCAAGAAATAGACCTGGTAACAAAGGCCAGCATGAGGTGTCGAATCCGGTACGGCCATACCTCATTGACTGTGGAGTTGTACATGAAGACAAATCAGGAAAATACAGACAGTACGAGGATAAGACGGGAATGGCCACGAGCCATGATGTGGGTAGCGTGCAAGTACTCGTATCAGAACTCTGGCATCGCACATCATCAAGTCTCAAAATAGGTTATTGGGTTCATGTTCTACCCAATTCAATTTTGCGTTGGGTTGGATTGTGTTGGGCCACAAGTTTTGACGTTTGGGTCGGATGTGTTTGTGTGTTTCAAATCACGCACGATCACTCGTTCACTCTGGTGGACCTACTGTTGTCGGGAATGCGTTAAAAGTATGTTGCTGGAATGGCATTGGGACTTGGAATGATGGAATGATGGTTGGTATTCGGAGAGAGGACTGGTATGGAATTAAGTACGAAATTCAGATGGCTGTGCTGGACTCGGAAGTTTGTATATAGTTGATGTTGACGCTGTCGTTGTTTAGATTAATAACAATGGTGTCCGCTCAGTACCAAACATATGGTTGTCTCCGGATTTCACCTACATGTATCGGAAATTGGATAAAATGAACTAGGACATTGGACACAGGATATAGGAGCCCTGAGGTGATAGGAGATATTTAAGCTGTTCGAAGGATAGGATTCAGGATTTTCAGGAAATTGCCTTCGGCGATGTTTGGGCATAATTTGGGACATTGCGGATTGTGGTGGAAAGTTGTGGGAAGTTTGCTTGAGTTTCGAGCATGTTATGTTGTGTTCATTTGTTATGCTGGAATTATTTCTATAAGTATGTAGATTCCCCACACTCGCTTTTGGTGAATCAGCCCTTCAATAAACTTCTTTGCTTTCTACAAACATACTTTCATATCCGTATCTGTTGCACATAATTTTATTGTGAGGTCGTTAGGTTGCCCGGGTAAGCCAACTAACCCCTAAAGAATGCTTGGTCATGGAGAGTTCATGATTTGATGTTCGCTGTCTATGTTGGACTTCCATCCCCTTTTGTTTTGACAGGGTGTTAGTAAGATCCCTAAATCTATTGTATACGGTTGACATTCACCCATCCCAATTTTTACTAACTACTAGGATGCAAATTGAGCTTAATAGCACTGTTTTTTTTTATTTGAATGTTTGAGGTACAAAATTTAATCACTTCTCACTCAGATTTGACCTTCTCTACTGAACGAAATCCAACCACTGGAACATTCTACTTTCAACACTGTATATGATCAGCCTGTGCTTAATTCTTGAGCTACTAAATGCTTTTGAAGGTGATGGCCCATCACCTCAATCACTACTCCTATATTTGAGTAGTTGCAATGTGCCATTAGAGAGTGGTGAAATTTGCTGGTAGTATTAAATTTATCACTGTATGCCAAATTTAACAATTTGAGCTAATTATTGTTCCCTCTTATGTGGTGAAAGAGTTCAATGTTTGGTATTTGATTAGTCTGAACCGTACCAAAAAAAATTCATATCTTTTCTAAAATTCTTTTTAAGCCCACCTTCATGAAGCTTCTAATAATCATATGGGTATCATGGGTTAGCTGAGTACCTATTGGGCTGAGTTGTGTTGGTGGGTTCTGGCTCTATTGGGCCAGGCTTGGGCCCGGTTGGCCAATTTGCTACTGGGGTAGACCCATTGCGAGGCTCGGACGGCTTCGGTATCCGGGCTATAATAATGCAGAAACATGAAGTGCCACAGAAGAGAAAGTGTTCACTAAGCTTGCTATGGGAGGGATGTCAAAGTGGCAATGAGATTCAGCCACCACGACAAGGTAAGAAGTGGGTTTAGTGGGTGAGAGCTTGGTTCGTTTGCAAATATTATACACAAAACCTTGCTCAAATATCATGGGCATACAGTTGTTCTACATTTTTTTGCATGTTGCAGAGGCAATACCCGTTTTGATAAGCAGCTGTTACGGTAGCCGAACAGCAAATTCAACAACTACTTGCCAATTTTGGTTCTATATCCTCGAAGTATACTCCCGTAGCAACCACAATAAGCCTAGAGATACAGCCGACAACACATTCAAAGAATATCTGAGAAAATAGATCACTATTTGCTATAGCTAGAATTGTTGAATATTGCGGCATTCATGCGGCAGATCGTATTATCGGTCACAGCGGTCATGTGCGATCCGGTGAGGAAACGCATTGGTTGGATTGTTACGAATTGGACATTTTGTGGTGCAGCGGAAGGTTCTTCATTCAGTTGTGTAACTAGCTAAGAGAAAATAAAACCGGTATATATATACCCTAGCGTGATGACGTAAGCCATGCTGTGGAGTACCCACCTCTACGTACACTCCCCACATCCGCAATAGTGAGTAGGAAGTACAAGTCATCTCTCCGTACCTCAACTCAGAAAACCACTTCTCAATGACCACTTCTCAACATGGATGATGATGTGAGGTGTCGAGTGATCTCCTATGATAGTGATACGGATGATCTGTCGATATGATAGTACTCCATGACTGGAGTCACGGGAAAAGGAGTTTAGGACGTAACCGATATAATACCTACAGGAAATGAGATAATGGAGTTAGTAAAAGGTATGGATGCTTGGGAGATTAGGGACTTACCTGCATCCCAGTATTACAGGATTTAAGGATATAAGGTTAGGGTTGATATTGGGAATATCAACGGGCATGCAAAGAAGTAGCAAGGAACATTGGTGTATAAACCTTAGCTATTGCCCGTAACTTTTCAATAAATAAGCTCAACAGAAAACTTATAATTCACAAGAATAAGGTGATTCTCATGTGAGCGTAGTGGTGAGAGAGAGTGAGGAAGAGAACGTCTTGTTGTATTTCCTAGCTACCGTTGTGCTATCTAAGGTGAAATACATAACTGCCAACCCTGGCCTATTCCACCCATCGAAGCCCTAAACACTCATGAGGATAACCCCGGTACCTATACATGCTAACATCTCAATCATGTCACGAATTCATGACGCCATTGTTGAAAATCTCATAAACCCAGGTTTACCTCGAGGATATAGAAAAAAATCGGCATCTACAGCAGGAGTTTTGATGGGCTATTCTTTGTGAAATTAGCAGAATAGACTTTACTGGGCTTCACAGTACTGTGTTGTTAATCACGAATATCCCATACCTCCCAAGTAGTTAATGCCGAATTGCATGGCATATCGCGATATAAGGTGAGGTTCGGGTATCTGGATTTGGAACTGATATTAGCATGTGGTCACTATGATGCTTAGTTGGACAAAGAAATTGAAGATAAGACATTCGGGATTCTAAGGACAGATAGATGTCACGGATGTTGTGGACCTCACAAATGCCATTTGTTATCGGATAGTTAGTTACCTGCCATCTAGAATGCGGTAGTATAATGTGTTATGTTAAAGTTGTCTTTATTGTCTGAACATGTTATATAAAAGGAGAGTCCTTCTTCTCGTTCCATAGAAGAAGAAACATTTTTCAGTCTCCGAACAATCAGTTTATAATATACTGTACCATGTCCATGATCTCCTATGCGACTGTGGCAGCGACCACCCATAGTAGCTTTATTATAGAGAGAGCTGCCTGTAGCTATCATTTGACACGATGTGAGTTCTTGGCCAACCCTTGCCCCCCATTGTGTAAATTATCGTCAAGCAATCAGTTTGTCCTCTATAATAGAAATGAGATTGTGAAAAGAAAGTTCGGAAAAGGACGGTAATAGAAATTCCTTCTTTCACTTAATATCATAGGTTTCATTTAATTGAGACCTAGATTGCGGAGATTTCCAGGCCAGCTGCCGACCCACTGCCATGGAAATCTGGCAAGGCCAGAATTGTTACTAGTGAGGCGCTAGGACCGAATTGGGTAAAGTATGCCACCAGAGGTTATTGAATTAAGCTCACTTCCCATTCCTGCTACAAATACTATACTATAACAGTTGAGGTGGGAAAAAGACCAAGAACAAAAAAACAGAAAACTGTGTTAGGGTTCAGGAACTCAGCTCTATAGTATCCGATGGACCAAAAAAGACCAAGAACAAAAAAACAGAAAACTGTGTTAGGGTTCAGGAACTCAACTATATAATAACCAACAAACCAACAAACCAAAAAAGACCAGAGGCAAAAGAAAAAGTACAGTACTGGAAGGTAGATGAAGGTAGACAACAAAAAAAAAACTGGAAAAGAGATAAGAGTTGTCGGAATCATGAAATAACTGAATACTGTAATTGGAATTGGATAGTAACAATAGTAGAATAGATATATTGGGATGGCTGTAAGGAATTCCAGAGGTAAAGAAATTACATATAGGTACTACTAAAGGTTAGACATTGGGATATTCCATAAGGTTGAGCTATTGGAATGTAGTCTTAGTCTCAGGTAACCAGTAGTGAATGAGTTAAGGTTTTATTACCAGGCAGTAATGCCTCACCACACTGTAAAAATATTGTCTACAGAGAAGTTTTTAGTAGCAATTAGTATTTCCAGTTGTTTTTCCTGTGCCAGTCTCTCCTTTGTTGACAGGGTCTGTAAGTCACTCAATATTATTATTCAAAGTATTTCAGTCATACTATATAAAAATAAAACACAGGCTACATCCTTGCAAGAAACAGTTCATATCCTATACAATATACAATGTTAAATCTACCCCAACCTGTGTCTGATTTCATTCCTTTGTGTTGAAATAATTTACATTGATCACCACTTGCGGCACCGTGTGGTTCGCACACGGACCATTACTTGTTTAGTTAATCTAACGATCGGCAGGAGTTACTAGCCACGCGCGAGCCACAAGTGCCATCCCACTTTTATGAGGTTTTACGCCACTGGCTGCGGGTATTCAGAAGCGACGGAGAGTAAAATCCATTGGGGTCTGGACGTTTGATAGGTCTATAAGTGAAAAAGTCACTTGCCGTTCCGGCTTGCTCATCAAAAAGTCCATTGGCAGAAATATTTATCGGTGCTCCTTTGAAAGCCGAGAACTCAGTTGACGGGAGTCATGTATCAATTACAGTAACCAGACAGTAGACAGTCGCATGGTTGACCCGCTAGGATTGGGCGATCAAATCCTCAGGCCGTCTCAAATAACTACAATATAAAAGCCGGCAGGCGCGTAAAAATGATGAATTTCTTTGCTCAAAAGCCTCAACCGAATATCGAGAGGTGTCAAAAATGCGAACCCACCGGTCATGACAACTATTACAGAGGCAGAAATAATTGATTACCATTTGGCACTGTGTGACTAACTTGGCTGTTGCCTCTGTTGCCACTCGACCTGGTGTTTGCGTTTTTGACACCCCAGATCCTGAGTGAATCCTAGAGATAATGAAAAAATGTTGCAGACATTTTAACATCTGGAAAGTCCCTTTTTTCCCGCTGTTTGTGTCCGTTGCCTCATCTCGCGGGGCGCCGATCCGACATCTCAATAATCTGTGAGTGGTTGATTGACTTTACAGCAGAACTCGGAACCCCACCTAAGTAAAATCTTTCTCGTTCCCACCCTTCTTTTTCACCAGTTCATCTCTCGCGTGTATTCATATATGCTCTGCAGCAGACTGAAAATTTGACATTTTCTCCAGTCGTCAAAATGGGGTTGTCGGGGGAATGAGCATGCTTGGCACTTTTGAAACTCCAACTTTGACGATAAGCAGCCGTAGTCTGGCACATAACGAACAGAACAAACTGATCTGGACTAGGCCACATTACAATACACAAATCTTTCAAGGCCCAGGATTGGCAAAACATCGGGTATGGTCGAATATTCAATAAAGCTTGTAGAGAGATCAGACAGTATTGAATTCCAATCTATGATCCCAAAATATTTTTGGAAAATCTTTGCACTCTGATGGAAATATTGGCAAGCGTTTTGGGCTATACAATACCTGTGCGATGGATTTTCAAAATGTTCGCAGCTATAACCTATTGAGCCAAAGGCGTGGAATTAAATGAATTCGCTGATTATCACCGCTGTGTTCACCATTTTTAGCGACAGCCTCGTCAAACATAATGGGCAGTACAAATCGCTCAATTGCTATTGGAAATTCTTCAGATGCGCCTCCATGCACAATGCTGAAAGTGGGATAATCCACCACTATTTTTTCTTTCTTTTCGCTGTTTATGTGCTATCATGCGGGATAGTTATTGGATCAACTCTAGGTACAATCGCGGAACACCCAAATACCCAGTCCTCGCCGATTAGCTTTTAGGCTAGAATGGATTTCTCGGGTTCGGCCAACCAGTAGCGACTGTGTATTTAGACGGGGTATGTATGTGCGTGTTCCGCGATTATGAGTGTGTGTTTCCTGTTGAGAGAAAGGGGAGTGAATAAGAAAAGGTCTCTATCTAGGCCGGGTTGATCAAGCCTGTTCGCTTACTGGGCCAGTATTATCCGAAAGCTCAAAATATGTGCTTTCAGAAATTCCGGATAATTGGTTGGTGGGGAATGCGCGTATGCTGTCGGTTGAGGGGGGGTGCGTTACGGTCCGGTGATTGTTGCTCTTGTGTCACTTATGCAATGGTAGGGCGAGACATCCACACAAATGCAAGCCGCTGCCCATATCCCGACTGCAGCACAGCCAATTACATTGCCTTAACTTGCATTGAACAGAACATGAGGCGAAATACCCTACTTTCCTATAATTCTCAGATCCTTTCTTCAGCCAGACAGCCAAGGCTGCTGATTTCTGATTTCTAAGTTCTAGCTCTCGTTGCTACACCCTTGACACATTCTCACAGCAAAACCTCAATCCTCATTCTACTCGAGCACCACTAGCTGTGATCACACCTTACAACTCTCGCAGAATAAGAGACTTATTCATCTCAATATCCAAGGTTGGGCCTCATTCCATCATATCTCGTGTTGTTGACTTATTTCAAGACTAGCAAACGCATCGGATTCAACAATTACGATAAACGATACGCAGCCATCATTATCGAACAAGCTAGCTACCTCTCGTTATTGTCACCCCCAACCTTAAAAATAGATTTATAGCAAGTCAATTATAGCGTTATCTGTGATGGATCAGTGGGTATCCCGATTAACTTAACGTTTCAATGTCAAACCAGCAAATCAGCATCTGACTAACAATCTTGTAAGAATTACTGAAATCCAATCCAATATCGAGGGAAGCTGTAGCGGGAATAGGGGGGATGGTAACGTTTTCGGTAATGATAATATTCGCGGAGACACGCATGTGGGCCACAATATTACCAATCTCCTATTCGTAAATCGAGGGGATCCATCGAGAGCAAAAGACGAAGGTATCATCACTTTTCTCCGCAGGTTTCTAGCAAAGAGCTAACATGCTATCAGAGCCGAAAGAAACATCTAGGCCGTATTGGATCGTCCCTTACAGCAGGAATGGAACGTTCACGGGCCGTAACAGTATCATTGAGTCGGTAAAGTGGCATTGCAAAAGGAAGGACCATAACCGGGTCGCGCTCCAGGGATTAGGGGGTTCTGGGTATGTATTTCATACTTCGTCGTCGGGAGGATGTACTAACCTCGCTTAGAAAAACTCAGATTGCCCTCGAATACATTTATCAGCGCGGCCGCGAGAGTGGATGTGATGTTTTCTGGGTAAACGGGAGTGGGGTAGTAAAGTTTAGTCAGGGATTCAGGACTATTGCACAGAGGGTTCAGATTCCTCAGGCTATCGGCGGAACAAATGAAGAGGAATTCCTATCGAGTATGAAAGCATGGTTTGAAGGTCCATACATTGGCGACTGGATCCTGGTTATCGACAATGCCGACAACGAGGACGACTTTGTTAACAACGACAGTCCCATTGCAAGGTTTGTACCGCAGGGGTCCAAGGGAACAGTGATATTTACGACCAGATCTCTAAAGGTTGCGCATCGGCAAGAGTGTACAATTATCGAGGTCGAGAAAATGACGGGCGAAGAAGCACGGGAGTTGTTTTCCAAACGCTTTCGCAACTGGGATAGTTTGGAAGATGAGGAACGAAAAGTGGTTCCGATGATCCTGGATTCACTAGATTACGTACCACTCGCTGTGGTGGGTGCGGCCGATTTTATGACCGAGACCACGACATGTCCTTCGGAATACTGGTCCATTTTCAAGAAGGATGATACAGGAAGGAAAAAGCTACTTTCGAGGCAGTTTTCCGACATCCGACGGGAGGCCGATGTGACGGAAAGTATACTGAGTACGTACTTTATCACGTTTGAGCGAATTACAAAACAGATGCCCACAGCGGCGCGTCTTCTCCGGCTGATTGCCCTCTTCGATCGTCAAAACATACCGGAGGAGTTACTGAGTCAATGTGGCTTGGAAGGGATAGATGATTCCATGGAATTTCGTGAGGCTATTGGGAAGCTATTGGGTTTCTCATTAGTTACGGATGTCAAGCGCGAAGGCAAGCGGTTTTACGAGCTTCATCGTTTGGTCCAACTTTCTATACGTGCGTACTTATCACCAGAGGAGCTGGACCACTGGAAGGTCACGGCACTAAGAGTGGTTTCACGATTGTTCCCCCGCGATGAAATTGAGTGGCGATATGGTGGCATTGCCGCTGCATACGTTCCGCATGCACTTGCGGTAGCTAAAGAGTCAACCTGTTCAATCGCTGAAGAACTTATTTTTTGCATGGGGGGGTACTTTTTATATATTGGTTTGTATGGTGAGGCAGAGACAATGTTTCGGCGTACACTGGAGGGGGATGAGAAGCTTCATGGACCAGACCACCCCGACACCCTACGAAGCGTCAATAACCTGGCTTTAGTGCTACAAGACCTAGGAAGGTATGGCGAATCAGAGACGATGTCACGGCGTGCACTGGAGGGGAACGAGAAGCTTCATGGACCAGACCACCCCGACACCCTAGGAAGCGTCAATAACCTGGCTTTAGTGCTACAAGACCTAGGGAGGTATGGCGAATCAGAGACGATGTTTCGGCGTGCACTGGAGGGGTATGAGAAGGTTCTTGGACCAGACCACCCCGACACCCTAGGAAGTGTCAATAACCTGGCTTTAGTGCTACAAGACCTAGGAAGGTATGGCGAATCAGAGACGATGTCACGGCGTGTACTGGAGGGGTATGAGAAGCTTCATGGACCAGACCACCCCGACACCCTCCTAAGCGTCAATAACCTGGCGTTCGTGCTACAAGACCTAGGAAGTTATGGCGAATCAGAGACGATGTCACGGCGTGCACTGGAGGGGTATGAGAAGCTTCATGGACCAGACCACCCCGACACCCTACGAAGCGTCAATAACCTGGCTTTAGTGCTACAAGACCTAGGAAGGTATGGCGAATCAGAGACGATGTCACGGCGTGCACTGGAGGGGTATGAGAAGCTTCATGGACCAGACCACCCCGACACCCTCCGAAGCGTCAATAACCTGGCTTTAGTGCTACAAGACCTAGGAAGGTATGGCGAATCAGAGACGATGTCACGGCGTGCACTGGAGGGGTATGAGAAGCTTCATGGACCAGACCACCCCGACACCCTAGGAAGCGTCGATACCCTGGCTTTAGTGCTACGAGAGCTAGGGAGGTATGGCGAATCAGAGACGATGTTACGGCGTGCACTGGAGGGGAATGAGAAGGTTCTTGGCCCAGACCACCCAACCACCCTAACCAGTGCCTGCAATCTGGCTGGGGTTCTGGAGGACCAAGGAAAGTACGAGGAACCAGAGAAGATTTGGCGACATGTACTGGAAGCGCGAGAGAAAGCACTTGGTCCGGAGCATGATGAAGTCTATAAAACCCTCAAGCGTTTGGCTGGTCTCTATGAAAAACAGAGGAAATATTCTCAAGCCGAAGAAGCTTATGTGGGGGTCTGCACGGGATTCTCCAAAACCCTCGGTGAACAACATCCCACCACCTTGGAATGTATCAGGAGGTTGACGGAGTTACGAGAGACAATATCAGCTGCTGAGAGAACTAGTGCTATTGACGCGGAAGTGGCTGTTAATGATGTCAATAACCGGCGCTCACTACGTGATCGCTTGAGGGAGCTCACGTGGCTTCGCGGGCGAAGAGCCCTTGGTGGTGGGAAATCGGGAAAACGGCTGTGGAGTGTAGGAAGAGGGATTTAGCCATGGGCGATTTTGGTTGGTCGAGATTACAATAGAACATGAAGAAGTGAAGGCCCGGGAAGACTTGGCGACGATTGCAATGTTTTGTGAAGTTTGGGACAATCTATGCAAGTTTGGTAATGTTGGGTTGTTGTGTGTAGTTGCTATCGCTAGCCATGGGCGAAGTCATGTATATAGGCGGAGCCACGTCTTGCGCTCATAGCCATCAGTGAACCTAATTAATAAAATTAGATTTAGAATAAGGAGGGAACTGGGCAATTGTAGAATGAAACATATACCGTCGTAAATACCCATCAAATCGTGGCATGCACAATCGCAAGTCCAGGAATCGCATAAACTTGTATACACACGACCACAACCCTTTTCATCACCCCTGAGCTCCATACCAGCCAGTTATATAGGATATCTGCCATTGCCAATAGAAATTTCTTCACAAGCCAATTGCCAACGCAAACTACATCACCTATAACAAACCTCTCGAGTACCTCCTACTTGAAGAATGCTCATATACCTCTATCTCCGCTAACACATCTAATCTTTCAAGGTATTTAACTCACGTACCCTTCATTTCCGAAATCTCCACAATCTCGACTGTATCAACGACCTTTCAGTTGTAACACCCCCGTGCCGATACCCGAATGCTGTACTTCATGTTATGAGCAGTATTCCGGGAGTGCGGCGTATATATATAATGGGAATGATTGCTAATTGATGGGGCGACTTCTCTAAAAACGAGTGAGAGAAGTCTCCTATTTATGTACATTCCCAAAGACAAAAAACATCCGTAAACTTCCAACAAACTTCTATCAACCAACTATTCCTCCGGGCGCCGTCCCAAAATCACCCGCCCAAAGACTCCTGTACCTGTGTTGTGTAACGCCTATACCTAAAGCCTATTTCCTATTTCCTAAATCCTATCACCATCTCCTATGACCCTCTCCTATGACCGTTGCATATCTCCATTATCGAAGTCACTCCGTTATGATTTCGTTGTCCAAAGTGAGATCCCTCAAGTCATGACTGATCGTCGGTGACCTTGAATTTTGACACTTCACGACAGTACTATTGGAACTAGGATTGCGGAAAAAGAAGATAAAAATATTATTGCTCTGGTTAACGGAAAATCAATCTCATAACATTATTCTAACTAACGGAAACCACTGATACATATAGTATCAATTCCAGCCTCTCGAATACCTTCTCCAGTATCCTATCAGTTTCCTTCTGAATCCAGAAACATCATCACCGAATAAAGCAAAAACATATCCAAGTGCCTTCCCAACTTTTCCACACTCCCTCGATTACCACCAGTGATCTACCATCTTCCAACAACCTCTGGCTGCTTACTAACAAGCTTCACCACTTGTCAAGTAGTCTCCAGAATGTTCCAACAAGTACACTTGTGTTTGCAAAGTTCTCATACCCTAATTGGTACCAATACCTAACTTGTCTATAGCAGATGTATTATGTAGTATGACATTGCATATGATCATGGTAATTATGACTTTGCATTGTTTAAGCCTCAACCTCGCAGCACCACTGGTTGTACTGCAATACTGCATCTAACCGATTTCCATGATGGCACCACCGCATACTCGAAAATTGTTCGAGAAGCGTACCATAAAGAATATCGCAGGATATGCAATTATTGCCCTTGCAGATTTCGGCTGGGGATACAACCAGATTTCAATGAAAACAGGAGTTCCAGTCTCAACAGTTCAAGGAATTGTGAAGAGATATCACACCTACGGTCAAATAGAGGATGCACCTCAATCAGGAAGATACACATTACTCAGTCAAGATAACCTTGAAGCAATTGAACAGGCTATAGAAAACAATCCTCGATCTTTCGTTAATGAGCTTACCAAGTAACTTATATAAAATGGTGGATAATTTAATTCCCTATACTCATTGATGTTTTGCTACACAATAATACATCTGCTATTGCCAAGCCAGGTACTGGTACCAATCAGGGTATGAGAACTTTGCGAACGCAGATGTACAATCTTGGGGACACAATTCGTCGGCAGTTTGGCATTTTACACTAAAAATGAGCTACTTGATCACTTTGATAAAAAATATTAAAACTCACTAGATCTTTTAGAATCATATAGAATTTACTCTGCTAAGAGGTCAAGTTCTAACAATAGATTCTGAGAGCATAACATCAGAAGTTTTGATGGTGGGCAAAAGATGCCTCGAGTTTTATATGAGATTCCCATACAAAAGGTACTTTGCAACAACCTACAGGTCAAACTTCTAGCCATCAGCCCTCACACAAGACTGGCAAAAATCACACACTTTTTACCGAAAAAGTCTGAGCAATTACAGAGCCCATGATGCTACTTTGATTAATTATATAATGTTCATGGGAGAGTTGTAAATCGTTAAAGTTGTGCATTTTGGGTGTAAAATGCCAGACTGCCGACGAATTGTGTCACCAAGATCGTACAAACTGGTCGATCATGGTAAATCGCGCGGTTTGTGATATTCTTTTGTAGATGTGAATGATAACCCCGCCGTACTGGGCCACACACAAGATAGCATTTCTTGTTCCTCTACAGCTTCACGCAGGTAAGTTCCCATCGTCGTTGACAAAGCTTTATTCTTTCCCTCAGGTCTTGAAAAGCTTCCTCACGCTGTGTCATGAGAGGCAGGGCTTACTGGAAATCTTTTGGAGTATGGTACTGTAGGAGGTCTGGATATGCATTGAAAATAGTCTCATATAGGGTCTGAAGGAGGGATAGGGAAATTTTGAAATTGTACTCTCATGACACGCCCACCACCAAACCAAGAAATAGGCCTGGTGGCAATGGCCAGCATGAGGTGTCGAATTCAGTATGGCCATACCTCATTGACTACGGATTTGTACATGAAGACATTTCAGGAAAATACAGACAGTGTGAGGATAAGACGGGAATGGTAATGAGCTATGACGTGGGTAGAGTGCATGTACAGGTATCAGAACTATGGCGTCGCGCATCATCAAGTCTCAAAACAGGTTATTGGGTTCATATTCTACCCAATTAAAATCTGGGTTGGGTTGGATTGGGTTGGGTCACAAGTTTTGACATTTGGGTGAGGTGGGTTCGTGTGTTGTTAATTACCAGCAATCACTCATTCCCTTTAGCAGACTAACATGTGTTGGAAATTGGATAAAATGCACTAGGACATAGGATATAGGAGCTATGAGATGATAGGAAATAGGATTTAAGTTGTTCGGAGGATAGTATTTAGGATTTTTGGGAAATTGTCTTCGGTGATGTTTGGGCATGTCATGGAACGTTTTGGATTGTTGTGGAAAGTTGTGGGAATTTTGCATGAGTTTCAGGCATGTTTATTATTTCTTTATAATATTGTATTGTTCATTTGTTCTGCTGGAATTATGTCTATAAGTATGTAGATTCTCCACACTCATTTTTGGGAATCAGCGCATCAATAAACTTCTTTGTTTTCTACCAAGATACTTTCACATTGGTATCCACTGCACATAATTTTATTGTGAGGTGGTTAAGTTGCCTGGATAAGCCAACTAATCCCTGAAGAATATTTGCCATAGAGAGTTCTTGACTGAATGTTCACTACCTATACTGGACTTCCACCCCCTTTAGTTTTGACAGGGTATTAGTAAGATCCCTAAATTTATTTTATAATGTTGTGGCATTTACTCATTCCAATTTCTACTACCAGGATGAAAATTAAGCTAAATAGCACTTTTTTTTATTTTATTTAGATGGTTGAGCTACAGGATTTAATTGCTTCTAACTCAAATTTGACCTTTTTTATTGAATGAAATCCAACCACTAGAACATTCTACTTTCAACACTGTATCTGATCAACCTATATTTACTTCTTTGGCTACTAATTACTTTTGAAAGTAATGACCCATTACCACAATTGCTACTCCTATATTTGAGCTGTTGCAATATGCCATTTGAAAGTGGTAAAATTTGCTAGCAGTATTGAATTTATCACTTTATGCTGGATTTAACAATTCGAGCTACTTGTTGCTTGCACTCATCTCATGAAAGAGTTCAATGTTTTGTATTGTGTTAGTTTAATTCGTACCAAAAAAATAAAATACATAGCTTTTCTAAAATTCTTTTTTACCCCCACCTTCATGAAGCTTCTAATAATCATATGGGTATCATGGGTTAGCTGATTACCTTTTGGGCTGAGTTGTGTTGGTGGGTCACGCTCTATTGGGCCGGGTTTGGACCCGGTTGGCCAATTTGCTACTGGGGTAGACTCATTGTGAGGTTTAGACTGTGGGGTATCTGGGTTATAATAATGCAGAAACGTGAAGTGCCACAGCAGAGAAAGTATTCACCAAGCTTGCTCTGAAAGGACAATGAGATTCTGAAGCTACGACAAGGTGAGAAGTGGGTTTAGTGGGTGAGAGCTCTGTTTTTTTGCTAATCTTATATACAAAACTATGCTCAAATATCAGGATCATATTGTAGTTCTGCATTTTTTCCCGTGTTGCAGAGACGATACCCATTTTTATAAGCAGCTATTACGGTAGTCGAACAGCAAATTCAACAATCACTTGCCAATTTTGTTTCTATATCCTCAAGGTATACTTTGATAGCAACCACAAGAACAAGCCTAGAGATACAGCTGACCACAAATTCAAATAATATCTGAGAAAGTAGAACAGTATTTGCTATGGCTAGAATTGTTGAATATCGTGGCATTTATACTGCAGATCGTATTATCGATCACAACATTTATGGGTGAGCTGGTGAGGAAACGGATTGGTTCAATGATGAGCAGGTGTCGAGTGATCTCCTATGACACAATATGAGTGATTTGTCGATATGATAGTATATACTCCATGACAGGAGTCACAGGGAAGGAGTTTAGGATGTAACGGATATAATATCTACAGAAGATAAGATAATGGAGTTAGTAAAAGGTGTGGATGCTCGGGAGATTAGGGACTTAACTGCGTGCCGGTATTATGGGATTTAAGGATGTAAGGTTAGGGTTGATATTAGGAATATCAATGGGCATGCAAAGAAGTAGCAAGGAAGATTGGTGTATAAACCTTAGCTATTGCCTGTAACCCTGCAATAAATAAGCTCAATAGAAAACTCATAATTCACAAGAATAAGGTGATTCCTAATCATGTCATGAACCCATGACGCCGTTGTTGAAAATCTCATAAACCCAGGTTTACCTGAAAGATATAGAAAAAAATTGGCATCGACAGTAGGAGTTTTGATGGGCTATTCTTTGAGGGATTTGCAGAATACAGTTTACTGGTCATCACAGCACTGTGTTGTTAATCATGAATATTCCATACCTCCCAAGTAGTTAATGCCGAGTTGCATGGCATAGGGTGGTATAAGGCGAGGTTCGGGTATCTGGATTTGGAAATGATCTTAGCATGTAGTTGCTATGATGCTTATTTGGACAAAGAAATTGAAGATAAGACATTCGGGATTCGGAGGACAAATGGATGTCACAGATGTTGTGGACCTTACATATGCCTTTTGTTATTGGATAGTTAGTTACCCGCCGTCGGGAATGCGGCAGTACAATGTGTTATGTCAGAGCTGTCTTTATTGTCTGAGCTTGTTATATAAAAGGAGAGTCCTTCTTCTCGTCCCATAGAAGAAGAAACATTTTTCAGTCTCTGAACAACCAGTTTATAATATACTGTACCATATCCATGATGGTCTATGTGATCGCAACAGCGATCACCCACGGTATCTTTATTACAGAGAGAGCTGCCTGTGGCTAGCATTTGACACGATCGGAGTTCTTGGTCAACTCTTGCCTCCATTACTTAAATCATCATCAAAGCGATCTATGTGTTCTCTGTAAACAAAATTGAGATTGTGAAAAGAAAGTTGGGGAAAGGACTGTGATAGAAATTCCTTCTTTCACTTAATATCATAGGTTTTACTTAATTAATTTAGACCTCGATTGTGGAGATTTCCAGACCAGCTGCCGACCCACTGCCGTGGAAATCTGGCGAAACCAGGATTGTTGCTAGTGAGGCGCTAGGCCCCGATTGGGTCAAGTATGCCACCAGAGTTTATTGAATTAAGCTCACCTCCCGCTCCCGCTACAAATTTAGGGCCTGTTCGGCTGCCACGACGCCAGAGAATGGCAGGTTTCTGAACCGCGGTTTTGGAGTTGTTGCGCATTCCCTCCTCTGGCTCCAAGCCTGTACCACTCAACCTACTATAAGCAGGCTGGCATTCGCGGTATTTGATTGTTTGGATATGTCCAATGGTCTGCGTGCGGGTAAGCCTAAGCATATTTATTGTTAAGATGTTTCTTGCTGTCTGTGGTTGGATCGTTGCGCTGAATAGACAAGATGTAAGGGTGTGAACGTGGGGGTTGAGCGAATATTTGTCTGCCACTGGCCGGCCAATCGGACAAAGGAAAAAGACTTGATTTCCCTAAAAACCCCCCTTCACTATCTCGTAACTTGTCTAGTACAGTCTTAACGGTAACTTGGTCAGCATCCCATGATCATTACACCAAAAAAAAGGACAATTTCACGTTCCCAAATCTCTACCTTATTGACTTTGGAAAGGATATTGAAATAAGCCAAAGCTTTTGGAGTTATATAAATATCGTTATTCTTGAGTAACGAGTTCTGCTGATTAGTTTCAAGAGTACTGTACAATACAGTAGCCAGTGTAGCCCATGCATGAACCACACGACGATAAGAATGCTACTTCCTTCAAAGCTCAACAAATCGTCTTTGTGACTGGAATAAATCTACTTACCTACAGATATTTGGGAATTTTCACCCCGTTCCTTCTTTCCGTTCATGCCCTGCCTTTTGTTGTTTCACTATCCTCAGGCGCTTTTCGGGACGCAACAAAAACGGTGTATTTCCTGCTTCTACAGCGTATTTTGTCTCCGTATAAATATAAAAATACGCCGAATTAAGGTGTGACCGACGCACCTCTGTGGGCTGCCTGTATGTCCCAGTGCAGTGATCTTCAATATCTGTACTGTATTAGCTCTAACTTAATAGGATCCGGTTCAATTGTAAGAGCACAGCTTCAAGATCCTCTACTTACTATCCTGGTGTAGCTGAGCAGAAAATGCCCTGTGGGTCCCAAAGGAACCTTTGATGCGGGTAACCCATTGCTTCTCTCTGTCCACGGCTGATGATCTACGGAATATGTATAGAAAAAAATATTATGAGTTAAGAGCATCATATTCCATGGGTGGCATGAACTGAATTGTCAGTCCCCCGCAACACGCGGGG
The DNA here is from genome assembly GCA_003788595.2 of Choiromyces venosus 120613-1. Lineage (NCBI taxonomy): Eukaryota > Fungi > Ascomycota > Pezizomycetes > Pezizales > Tuberaceae > Choiromyces > Choiromyces venosus. The sequence continues at coordinate 206,583 of ML120484.1, read as the reverse complement.
CAACCTTTGACTATAATACTAAGAACCCTTTTTACATCTATAGTGAGCCAAACTTTTGATATCCCTTATATACACCATGTTCCATCAGATCCGTTACTATTCGGTTCTATATCCGTTAGTGTCCAGTGCCCCAGTCTAAGAGAGGGAAAACTCACCTAGCCTTTTTGCTCACCTTCCCTTCTTCACTCTCTCCTCCCTCTACCTCTTCCTTCACTGCAGCATTCTCTTTAAGCGCAGCCTCAATCCCCCGACCCCGAGTCATAGGCCCCCAATTCGCCGTCGGATTCATCTGATACCTGACAGCTCCCTTGACTCTCTCGTTATCCTTCCCGAGCGTCTCATCAAACACAACCTCCAGTGCAGTCAACCTCTCCACCTCCTCCTTCTCTTTCTCCTTCTTCGCGTTCTCCCTAGCCGACCCCTCCTCTTCCTCCTTGCCGAATCTCAAAATCCTATAACCAGACATCATCTCCCTTACCTTCTCCTCACCTGGTGCGTTCCCTTGACGTACCCACCGACGCATGACTTCCCAGATGACGCTCCAGGGGGCGTCAGTCTTGACAGAGGCGGGTTTGCAATGGCTTCGCACGACGGTGTATCCCAGGCGCATCAGCGCCCCGCGGAAACCAGCCATTGGCGGGGCCTCGCAGTGGAGGGTGTGCGCGAGGCGGTTGGTCAGGAAGAAGAAGGGGGAGTCCGGGAGTGTGGATTCCTGGAGGGCGGTTTGGAGCATGCCGGTCATGCGCGGGATGGTTTGGTAGATTTCTGGTGATTGGGAGGGGAGGGTTGATAGGAGGTGGGTGATGAAGGTGGGGGAGTGGAGGGGACCGGACCACATTGGACCGCCGAGCTGGGAGGTTGGTTAGTTTGTGTTTTGTGTTCCGAAGGAGCGGGGGAAGGGGGGAGGAGGAATATACATGCATGGGAAATCCGCAATCTGGACATTCTGGACCTGTAGTTGGCGCCATTGCTAGTCCGAATTTCAAGAACGTCCCGTTCCCATTCTTGTTCTTCTCCTCCTTGCGCTTTCCCAGGGATTGTGTCCTCCATGACCCGCACCCCGAATCACAATTGTACACGATCATACTTGTGCTCGCCAGCTTCTTGACCTCTTGCGGGCTCTTGCGTACCCGCACAAACACCCTTGCGTAAAAGTCTATGCTGAGACTCAACAGCGGCTCGATAGCGCACCCGTGCCTCGCCGCTGCGGTCGCTGTCGCATATAATATAAGTCGGAGACCCGCCTCGTGACTCCACTCTCCCTTAACCGGCACTCCACCGTACAGCGAAAAGCACTTCTCACTGTACCCCATGGAAGCCCACACTCCAGCGTCCGTACATGTAATGCATAGTAACCCTCCATCACTCACTGCCTGAACCGCCGCGTCGATGAATGGCACTGCAGTGCCGAAGGGATCGAGGTCTATGACGTCATATCTACCGAGATGGTGCTCCCGTGGCTTGCCGTTGGCATTGTCCTCCTCGGTTCGTGGCTTCGGTGATGAGAGGACGGAGTACATGTGGTGAGTTGCGTTCGCCGTTTCGACGTGGATTTTGGACATGGCGGCATCGGGGGTGAGTGCCGGGTCAATTGTTTTGGCAGTGTGGGTTTTGTTATACTGAATGTTGCGACGCATGGATTGGCTGGCGGAGGGGTCCAGGTCGTTTGAGGTAGTGCCGGTGACGAAGGGGATTTCGAGAGCGTAACGAAGTGCTCGGAGGCCGGTCGCTGAGAGGGCATCTAGGATTGTGAATTTTGGGGGTATAAGCGCTTTCACCGGTCTCTCATGTACTGTATCCCCATCCTGCTTCTTTTCCTCCCCTTCTGTCTCGGGAATGACCTCCATGTCCCTGGCCCCCTCCTGCTTCTTGTCCCCTTCACCAGCGACAACCTCCCTCTGCCTCCCCTTCCCGTCACCACCTCCCTTCTTCCTCCCCTTCTTTTTATCCTCCTTCTCCTTCAGAAAAATCTCCCCGAAAGCCTTGATCGCCAAAACACTCAAATCTCGATTAAACTGCTGGATCGGATTGTAAAACACCTGCCCATCCACCTTGACATTATTTCCACTCTTATCCTTCTTTGCGACCGTCTTCGGGAACAGCACCGTCGCCAGACCCTCCGTTACCGCAGTGTACTCCGTACCATCTTCCAGCGTTACGGAGAATGCGTGCGCGGGGACTGGGTTCGGGGCAATGGGTTCTTGGTTGGGTGTTCGTGTCCGTTTGCCCATACTTGCGATTGCGGCTCTCTGGAGGTGGTGGGGGAAATGGCGGGGCAGTTTTGTATTTCGAAAAGTGGAACCGAGTCGTCGCGTAGAGCGAGTAGAGAGCACCCGTAGGTGGGTTTTTGTAAATTTTGTCGGAGTCAGGACACGCAGATGGGGGGCAGGGCGGGAGCGCGGGTGAGAGATGCTTCCCCGAAGAATGGCAAGAGTCATTCGGTTGCGATTGTTGTCCAAAAATAAATAATAATAAAAAAGCAAGAGAGGGAGGAAGGGCCGAAATGATGATATGGGTTAGGGTTGCGGTGTTTCCTCGGTTTATTATTTATCGGGCTATGATAGCATGACAGGAGTATCTTGGACCTATTGTAAGTTTAGTTAGACTACTCCTGACGCCGGACTCGAAGGTCAGACACAATACTCACCTGAATAAGATATTATGATCCGTGATATTCAAAAATATTAGTACTATGATAGCTCTCTTCTGTTGCAGACTTTTCGGTGTGAGAATCTTCACCTGCACCCTTTGCTTATTGCACGGTGACATTGATACGTGTTTTCGTGGTCAACATTCTCCCATGCTCACAGTTGTTCCTAACTTACGATCGATCAATCAATCAAGGAATCCAATTCTTGTCACTTTTGGATAAGAATACATATTATCTAAAATGTTCGGGATTTCCGTGTCACCCGGATCAACTTACCAAGAGGTGTACCCTGACCCTTGGACAAAAATTATTACTGTGCCGCATTTGTCCCCTGTCCTCTCTTCCACGCTCCTTACAAGCATCAAGAGTGTGATATTGAGTGAGGGGATACTGTAATGTCATAGGCCTATTGCCCCATTATGTGTAGGCCTCCTTGTGGCAGTTCTTCTCAGGTAGTTTGGTATGATGGACATCTATTCCTTCTAGATTCGTGAACTCGTCGAGACATGCTTGTCTTCTTTCTTAATATTTATTCCTCCATTCATCACTTTCTCTTTTCTTCATCCATCTCTATCTCATCCATGGTGACCCACCTCTAGCAACCTTTTCTTCACCTTGATCCACATTATCACCACTCCTCCATCATGACCACTACCACCTACAGTAATATACCTATTGGTCAAGGGGGAGAAACTCCTGTCCCGCTCAAGGGGAAAAACAAAAAGAATTTGGGAGAACAAAAGGATTCTAGAAGCCGTTAACCAGCTTATAGACCTCCTCTGCGCAAACCACTATCAAACCATGTTCATCAGGGACTTGGTTCCAAGTTGGATAAGTCAAGGATATAGCACGATCATAGGATGTGAAAGCATGGCCGAAAAATACAAACATGCCAAACAGTTATTTCAAAAAGAGTCAGGCATCCAAGGAGAGCTAGCATATCATACCCACCTAGCACCATAAGTTTATACATATTACAACAGGTACAAACTGGTTGAAGAATAGATATATAACTTTGTTGGCGCAAATCAGGGGTATTGAAACTTCGTTTATGCTCACTAATTTAGATCTGGGAAGGGCCTGAGTGCGATGATATCATCGAGGATGATCGATCAGAGAGCTCAAGAAGAGCTCAAAGAACTGTCGAGTACATTTTAGTGATTGTGATAAATATCTATAATTTTGCATCTTCCTAACTTAGGTTTTAATTGTTTCTAGGAGGTGTCTAATAATGGATAGAATAAAAAAAACGACTACTAGCACAGAGGACAATTTAGGAATCAAGTCCAGTCTATCAATCAATAAGCAGTATAAAGGAGCTTGGCACAATGCGTGATGTTTTTCGAAAGCGACATAGTTACACCTCGACACTTTATGCGAGGCACCATACTCTTTTCCGTTTTTGATCTCACATTATCACTCGTTTTGACTTAGTTTTCTTTCTCTAAGACTCAATGCTCAAATGTGCAATATTAAGTTAGAACGTCATTGGCCTTGAGAAATTCTCATCCTATTTTCTTTCTCCCTTCTGTCTGGGTCACTTGTCCTCTATACCCCTTGCTATCAATTCATTTTTCCTCTTGTCCCTCATCATCACCTGATTATCAACACCTTTACAACTGAACTCGCTGGACATAGCTGTTTTTTTCTTCTTCACCTTATACCAGGAGTGCGCTCCAGTACACAATCAATCATTATTATCTTACTCAAATTGTAAATTCTCAGAACAATAACAATAATGCGTACTTCCTCTCCCAATGAAAGGTGAACTTATATTTTACATTTCTCAGTCCCCCATGTATCCTGCATCCCGCGGGCCTAACGTGTCCGTTGAGCTTACCCGGGGCGTGCTTCCATGGGTTGGGTTGTGGCGGGTGGAATAGTGGTTCGGGGTGGGTCGGGTCTCGTCAGCCCTCGGGTTAACCAATTGGAAGGTCTGATGGAGAAGAGCCTTTCGCGCCGACGGCTTCGTGCACATTTGGGACAAAATCCATTCATTACTGAAGCAGCTCCAAAATTCTGTAATAGCCATTCTCGATAGCACACGAGAGCGGTGTTTGGCCACTCTCATCCGCTGTGCCGGGATTGACGTTCCGCAGTACCATCATGACCCTCACACCCATTCCTGGCAGCCCACCCGACCGGTGTTCGACCACCGTCATCCTGCATGTTGGGATAGATGTCCTGCTGTGCCAGCAGTGGCTTCACGACCCACTCCAACCCATACCTGGCAGCCAACGAGAGCGGTGTTGGGCCAGTCTTATCGTCTATGTTGGGATTAACATCCTCAAGACCCAGACACGTTAAGACGAATAACTAGCCCCAACCAGCACCCAGCTGGAAAGCAAGATAACCCCTTCACCAAAGCACTCAAGTACCTCACTGAAAAAAACCCTCGTACCAACAATACTTGTGAGATCCCAAACTAGAAACCCCCAGCAAACTATTAGAAACATCGATGAAGCTGAGAGATACTCACTTGAGCTTGAAGGTGCTTTAGTAGTATATGAATCCAATTTACCTGAGTGACTCTCACCTCCTTCAACTCCGGATCAGCCGCCCTAGAGAAAACAAACATCTGTGATTTTCCCTAAAAAAAAAAAAAACCCAACGCTTGACCTAATCGTTTGGAAAATCCATCCCACATAAAAACCTTGGATTAAGCAGTCCCATCCAAAACTCTATATATGGAAGACCTCCCACCACCCTTTCTACCTCTTTCTTCTTCCCCCAATCCCGCCACCATCCTACGCCTCCTCCACCACAACACAATGCAGGTTCCTCTACAAGTCCTTGGGCTGTTATCGGGGTTTAAATCCCGATAATGACCACATCGAGGCTGGAGGAAAGGCCTTCATCGACAGGTGCTATCATGCACGAGATGATTGGCTGCTTGTTTTTGATGCTATGTTTGGAGCAAGGGAGTGTGGGATACAACCACTATTTGAGCCTGCTATCATGCACTATTTTCTATTGGTGTTATGATGGTATGGCCTTGTGGAGAGAATAAAGGAAGGCGTATGGCGCACCTATCCATTGATTTGGGTACATGGAATCTGAGAGCTTTTTTTTCTTTTAGTTATTTATGTTTGTGATTGCCAGTTTACCATTCTGATCTTTTTTTTGCTTGTTTCTCTCTTTCTTACTTTATTATGATAGAAGTTCTGTTTGTTTACACGATTATTTAGCACGCAATAATACGAGTGGCCTCACAAGATACTTCTGGCGGACAAGCGGTATCAGTGATATTTCATGACCGTCAGTTCAGCTCTATTTCATCAACACCCATTCTGTGAACTAAACATGAGTAGAATGAATCCTCAGTTTTTATCTACCATCTCACACTTTTGAGTAAAATCCTTTCAATTCACTCTACAACCTAACGGACCATCACTGTGTTATCATACTGTACTAGCCACGACCTCGAGATTTCGCGTTTTCTCCTGAAGGCGTTCGCTCCGGAAAACGTTCCGCTAACTTTTTTTTTTTCCTTTCTTTCTTCCTTCTCTTCCACCTAGCCTGCTAAGGATGCCTCAGAGTCCTAAGTCCCTCTCCTAACATTTGAAGTAAGAAAAGGATTTTGTAAAGAGTTTTCATGCGATTGAGTGAGAGTAATTGACGGTAGAAAGACTTGATTTTCTCTTTTCCTTGACACCAGCGCAGATTACAACTGTATACTGCAAAGAACACAGCCTCGTAGATATCCCTAGATCTGCTCGATCCACTCCATTCCATTCATCCCCAGGCCATTCCCGACATTCCAGCCATTGGCACGAGGTTATCGGGAAGCCCCAACAACCCCGCCAGATCACAATAACATTTGTTGTCCGGAGTACGTTTCGGTTGCATTGGAAGTGGTTGGTACTGGCATGGGTATTGTTATGGGAATGATCGTTGTCACTGGAATGTTAAGAATGTATCGATGAAAAAGGAATTTCCCAATTCTTCCGTCCGATCCCTTCGTATTTCAGCTATAGCAAGACACGAATGTCATCACTTCAAAGGAACACAAAACACTTCCTTCAACCCCTCATACACATTCCTAATAAGTATCCACACGAGTAAACCCCAAAAAAAAAAAGAGCTAAAATACTTGTGCTGTACGTACCTCCAGCACCCCCCCCCCCTGAAATAACAGCCCCAAAATCACTCCTACTAACCCCTACTCCCGCCTACCTCCCCGCCTACTTCCCCACCACCCCCCGCCTCCGCCAACCTCCCCCGATAATACCTAACCAAGCACTCCCTTTGCCTCTCCCTCAACGCCACCAACTCCTTCAAGTGCGCCACCTCCGCCCTGACATCCGCCATGCTCGGGTTCGCCAGCCTTGTCAGTGCCATGACGCGCTCTAGAGAGTCGTCAATCATGGTTTTTAGGTTTGGGTGGGTCATTGCTTGCTGGTTGTTATTCGACATATTGTACGGGTATTGTCTGGATTGGTGTTGTGTATGGAGAAAGAGGGTGGGGTGTTATGAACTGGTGCATTATGGTAGGGGCACTTGAAAAGAGTTCCCTTTTTTTGATTTTGATTTTGATTTTGATCTTGATTTTGGTATTGGCGGGTCGTGGTTTGGAGGGTAATATAATATTCAAGTTTCGTGCAAGTTATCACTCAGTATTCCAGTTGAATGTCTCAGTCAATAATCGAAGTAGATAAACATTGATATTGGATATGCAGTGTAGAATTTAATAGGACCACGGTAATGTATGTCCTTGGTTTTTTTTCTAATAAATAATCCCCATACTATTATTCTAGCAAGTAAAAGTAGCACACCGGTGTATGATACCATACTGTACATCTCAGTATGTATCTTCTGTGCAAAAAGTAACCTCATGTCCATTCAATACTAAAGCCAAATGCAAAATCCACCGTCTATGAAAACACTTGTCTGGTCGTTCATTCACACCACTACCCACCTGCATTAATGACCGTAACTTTCCCCCTAATAGCCTATACACAGGTAATAAGAATGCAATAAGATGTACATTGTCTATGATAAGAATCTCTGATGTCCGTTGATCTCGTTTGCAGTTTCGTTTCCCATAACCAGCTCTTCGAAATGCTCTTCCATGATCATTTCAGGCGGTGACTGTTTTCCTGCAGTACCAATAGACCCGGCGTCTTTCTCCTCCTTGCTCTCGCCCGCTCCAGCGCCCTTCTTCAGACTTGCTTCCCCAAGGTTGATCGGAATAAACTTGCTCGGCAGCTTCACGCGATGGAACTTCTCTCTTAATGTTTCGACAACATATTTCCAGTCCAAGTGCCTGGTCAAGCTCTTGCGCGGCGCACATCCGATACAGTGTTTGGCGTCGAGATGCATATCGAGAGGATCCTTACTATGGCACCCTGGGGATATGCTGACCCGAATACTGTAGGAACTAGTATTGGGTTCGTCAGGTGAGTCTCCTAGTTGATCCTTGGTTTCCGATTCCAAAAGCTCAAAGCAAATTTGGGTTAAATAATCAAGTTCAGGAATAGCATTACGTTCCATCTTGATTGGGAGACCACCCTCAATGATACAATTGAGTAAAGTATAAATATGTGATTCTAGATATTCATAAGTTAGAAAGCAAAAGATGAGAAACGGGTGACCTAATATACCTTTCGTGAAGTAGATGAAAGACTTCGCGTTTTCAGCTGCCTGGACATTCTCCAAATCCTTCACAATCTGTTTCAAGAGGGGTAGGCTAGTCAAGAGTCCGATTTCCAGTTTCTCTTCATCGTCAATACCATACTCTTGCGGTGATACGAAACTGAGGTAGAAAATCAGTAAATATAGCACGCGCGATAATAGTGCAGGAAACTTACTCAAACAAGACTTTGGCAAGTCGATAAAGCTCACGAAGTTTAGAGAGTCTAACATCGCTCTTGGATTTGGAGTTCAACTGAGTGGTGGCGTAGCTACGACTAGCCTCCTCCTCAAAGGAAGGCCTGGTGCCCCCGCTGAGTAGGCTTCGGCTCCGCAAGCCCAGGCGCTCCCTTTTGCTCGCCCCTTTTTGCTGCTGCGGTGGGATGATTTCCCTCTCCCCTTCAGAGCTGGGGGACAAAGAATACTTTCGAGCATCTCCGGAAGTAGGCGCATTCAGATCCTCCATCGAGTCGAGGATAGCGGTGTCGGTACCATCTGCCTCCAGCATTGCGGCAGAGGGCATGAAAATTGCCTCCAGAAATTGTCGGTTATGCAGAGCGTCGTATTTCATTGTATCATACAGCTCTGAGATTTTGCTAGGGTCGACCTTCTCCCACTCGCAGAATTCGACGAATAACTTCTCCCAGCGTTCTTTAAAAAGTTCAGGATCCTCACCACAGCACCAGCGTGATTGAATATTGGAGGCCGATTGGGCGAGAGATGGCGCACCCGAAACACCGAGGGACGACAAAGAGGTCGAAGACGCGCCGGCGCCAAAAAGCCTACTGTAGTTTTGGTGCATCACTTTTCTATGAAACCTCATCAAAGATACAACATTTTGCATCACTACCGAAGGTTCCGGCATATTATCTTTTGGCCAAGCAAATTGTGGAGGAGGTTTTGATCCTTCACGAAGTAGCGATTTCAACTTCTTCTTGACCTATTCGGAAAATATTAGATAAAGATCGAAATTCAAGCAGTGTTAATCTTACCTTATCCATCTCGTCTTTCGCGGCATTCGAATCATCAAGCAGATCCTTCCTCACTTTCACGAAGTCATCTGGAATTTTGCGATCCAAGAAAGATCCAGTCCAGATTTGAGCTACACATAGAAACGCAATCTCAGTATTAATCCAGATATATTGAGGAACTCATGACTTACCGCTTGTAGTAACCCTTCTCTCCGAGCTCGTGAAAACAGAAACATCCTCCAATGCATCTTTGTTCATTAGGAGTAAATCTTTCCTGTATGATTCACCCAGATCTTGGCTTTGATACCTTGCAGAATGGGTGGGCTCACCGCCCCACTTGATAATTAATTGTAGTTTGTCCAAGACTTGCTTCGATTTTGTTGGATTACTAGAGAACGAAGACACACTATTGACCCGGCTAACGTTGACCCGAGTTTCAGTGGAACCGCTCCCTGGCGAAGCCGTTGAGTCATCGCCACTAATCTCAACCGATTCTTCAACAACCTCTGTTTTGAGGAACATTGGCTTTATCTGGACCTTGGTGCCTGCAAATCCGACTTTCCTATCCAATGCATTCTTGAGTACGGCGAGCTTATCCATATCTTCGGTGCGTCCTTCAATTGCTCGGCGGGTAGCTTCAATAACATCCTGTAAGCCCTCTTCGATAAGTATGACCTCCTCTGTATGGCCTTTAAGTAGATCCACGAAGGGCTTAGAATGAAAGGTGAACTTGAATTTTTGCTTTGGAGTACGGTCAGCGTGTCGCAAGACCGCTACCATACCTTTCAACTTCCAGGAATGCTGGGGAGCCACCGGCTTTGGTTTCTCTCTGTTCTCCTCGGACATTGGCTCCAATGGAGCTTGGGTAATAGGACCTGCAGCGGCCGGTGTGGGTAATTGTCCGGGGGTAGCATTGGTATTCGGCGCCGTAACTGCTGGCGGTGGTTGTTGATGATGGCTTATCAACCTAGAAGACGAAGGAGACCTAGACAATAGGCTGTGCAACGCTGAGCGGTGGCCGCTGGAGTTGCGTTTAGAGCTTGACCTCCTGCTCGGGCTCCGTTCCTTGTTTGGAGCAAGCGAGGCCGCCATAGATCCTGGGTCTCTGTAGTTCTCCCTATTCTTCTTCTGAGAGACCTTAATAAAAGTAGACCGTAGAATGCTAGAGCAACGATCATAGTATTCCGTGTTGTCCTTCACAAAGCTCCACCCATTGACATCAATGACATAACTCTTGCCACCGACCCTTAATAAGTCAAACCCACAGACCGCTTGCCCAAATGACTCACAAATCCTGCCAGCCATGCCAGATTCAACGGGTGAGAGCGTAGTGACATACCTGATCTCTTTCCCGTGAGTATTTCTTCGCACAAGGCCATCAACAACCGGACTTTTTCTTGTTTCTGCATGACAGAACTCAGGTCCAACAGTATATGCCTTGACATCCTCTGAGTTATCAACATCCATAAATTGTTCGTAAATGAAGGATCCCTTCATTCTGGGCTGAGAGAGATTAGGATCAAACTCGGAACTCTTATTCCCCACTTTTCGAAACAATTTCCTTCCGCCACCGCCGTTGGCAAAATAAATGTGAATATTGTGATCTTCCCCATTGACTGGCTTTTCGACATATGGCTTTTTGAGAGTCTTCCCATCGACTATGAGCGTTTCTCCATCTTCGCTCAACTCGACATTTTGTGGCATTTTCCATTTGCCTTGCGGTGGGACCTTTACACTAGTCTTCATTTCCAAATAGTAAGCGAGCTCACTGGGAAGATATGGACCGCCGTCTCGAGAAACCTCGAGGCGTTTGGGGGTCGGAACCCGGATTGAATCTAATACTCGAAGAACAAGCCGGCGATCCCAAAGGATCTTTTGCATCTGAAGGTCATTGACACAGTATGGTTGGCGTAAAGCAACATATTGTATTGCTTTATCAAGTGGAAACCCGGTCGAAAAAAATGATATCAGAAAATCACTGGAGAGAAAGTTAGTCAAGGGTCTTTGAGAAGAATCCCGGGCGCCAAAAAAAAAAGCAAAAAGAGAAACGAAATGAAGCTCAGAACATGACATCCACATTTAAAATTCACAATGAATACGTGATTCCCATGAAAATAATTAAAAAAAGAATTTGGTTTTCCCAAAACCTGAAATCGAAGATAAAGAAATGAGAAAAAACCCCGTTTTCTGGCTACCATCCATATCTTATTCAAGGGCCCCTTTCTTATGGGATTTAGGGATTAGGTACTCTAATTCAAAATAGTGCCTTCAAAACAGTGTAACTTAAAGATGAATAATTAAGAAAAAGAGTAAAAGGATGTACGTACCAAGTAGGCCAGTTTTCGATTGCTAGAGATGTCACAAGAATGTTAGCATGCCGAACATCGTGAAAGTTCCGGTCAAATATGCAAGTGTGCCACTGCCGAGCATTATGGTGGGGGCTGTAATATGTAGTAAGGAAGAAGAAGGAAAGAGAGAACATTGAAAGATTGGGGGAAACCTGGCAAAAAGATGTTTTATAGATTTGTATTTGGTCCATACCACTCTCTCTGTCTCGGAAAATTTTGGTATGGGCCAATCAAAAATAATAACGGCAAAACGTGGGGTGTTTTTGCTTTGTTTTTGTTTTTTATCTTCCTTTACCTTGTAAAGGAACAAGCAAAGGTGTAAAAAGATCGGATGAAAGTTGTACTCACACTCATCTAGAATAACCTTGTCACCAAATATAACTGTCTCGAATTCCCTATGTTCGATTAATCTGTTCAAGATGGTTCTGCAAGGTTTGCTTCTCGCTTTGGCATCAAGAGCACACACTCCAATCCTCCCATACACTCTAGGCTTCTTATCCTTATCCTTATCTTTATCCTTATCCGGATCCGTCATATTGGTTATGCTGCTGGAGACCGAAGACCGTTTAGTATGGGTACTAGGAGATATAGGTGAACCGGAAATCGTTTTTTGTTGTTGCTGCGGATTGAAGACCGGTTGGGTCCCTTCATTTCTGCTCATTGTGGATCTGGATCGGGATCTGCCCGAGTGTGTTTGTGGTGTCTGTGCTTGTTGTTGTGGCTGTTGCTGTAGTGGAGGAGGAGGCGAAGAAAGGAAATTTGTGGATTGTACTTGAATGCCCACGCCCTCGTTCGTCGATGTCCGCGCTGTGGTAGGGTTTGAGATCACGTTTACGGGCGACGTAGCTGTGGTAGGAATTCCGCTTGAAGCTCCAGCCTGCGAGACGCTTCTTCTTCTTCTGCCGCTGGCTTCTCCACCGAAGAAAGATTCAGAAAAGCTAGAAGATGTCAACGACAGGGCATTTGGAGAATTGAGAGAGGCAAGATTGAGGGCCGACGAGGATTGTGACATTCCTGGCGTACTAGTTGTACTTCCAGGAACGCTACCGGTGCTAGGGTTGCCATAGCTACTATCGCCCAGAAGAAAACGACTACCTCCAGTGGGTGCTGGTGCGGCCATGGCCTTTTCCACAGCTATTCCTGCCGCTTCTGTCGAAATTGTTGCCGATGCTGTTGATTTTTCCGTTGTTGGTACACTAGAGCCCAGCGCAATTGACCGAGAGTAAGAGGAGGGTAAAAAGAGGAAATTGGAATGAAGGGGGCTAGAGGATGATAAGGGGAAATAGGAAGAATTCAAAAATCCATAAGAAGAGTTACTAGCTGAGGAGGCAGGTATTGCCTCATCCCTCCAGCGAGCACGAGGAGACCCAGGCGTAGGGATCGGGGGAGTAGGCATCGTCGAGGGAGCCATTTTCGATATGGAAAAAATGCCCAGAAGGTAGCCTGTCTTGGGCTTTGAGGATTTCGTCAGAGGGTTGCTTCCTTTCTGTTTGCGGCGACACCAGCGAGTTGAAAATATCCGATGAGGGAAGTGGTGAGCAACAGTACCGGTATATTGTAACAGTATGTGCCCTACTTTACCTTTCTTAGGAGGAGCAAGAGCAGAGGAAGAGAAGAACTTTTATCGTGCCCTGGTGAAGGCACTCGTTTGGCTTCTTGGGAGTAGGGGAGTTTTTGCATGTATTGGGCAGTTGCTTGCGCATCAGGTGCGATTGCCATATTATGATACTGTGGTGCAGATGGAGGACGGTATTAATACCTCGAACTGGCTTATTGATGATAACATTCATCATCGTGACTGGTTTAGGCGCCTGAGAAAGCTATCCAAGTTTTTCGCCTCCAAGCTCTCAGGGTGATCCAGGTGTATCATTATGATACTTTCTTACAGCAGCCGGCTCCTACCATGCAGCAAAATCCTCCTATGATATGAGGGAATCCCATGTTGTGCTGTAGTGGCGGTGCATTAGAGGGTTATGGTCAACATTGCGAATGGTGCAGTGCATGCAGTGTGCGAACCGGTTCAGTTTGTTGGTGTATGCAGTAAAGCCAGTATACCGGCCAAACCGAGACACAAACCAAACCAGTTTGCGCCGCTTCGATATCGTGGGATTTTTGTACCTTTTGTATGGAAAAACAGGTTTACAGTTACATATTTACCACAAACCAAAACCGTGCACCGAACCAGTTCGGGAGAGGCCGAAACCGCCAAGAATAATCCAGTAATTCTTTGGCAAACCGGTCGCACCATTCGCAACGTTGATATCAGCTGAGTATCATACGTGATGAGGCGGTGAGAAAACAAATGGTCAATACGGTAGCTTCTTATTGAGTAAATTTATCTTATGGTCACGAATCCGAAATACCGGTATTGGATTGGTATGATAATTATACAGCATTGTGCCCCCCAAATAAACGTACGGGCTAGGGGCTGTTGTAACGTTTCACCCGGAACCATAACTTACCAATAAGAGCTCCAACACCGGGAAAACAATTCTTGGCATTTTTCCAGTTTATCTGATTCAGGTTTTGTGCTGATAAGATCCGTAACCTAATACTTTGCTCACCTAATAAACCTCAGGCTCTGGCTTATGATACCCTTATTGGAAAACATGCTTGGCGCTCGCGTTCTGCGCGTCCCATCGCTTCCTCAGAGTCAACACAAGTCCTAGGTATCATCACTGGGCTCGACCTATCGACATTATCCTCAAAAGTCAGCAATCCATTCAACTTTTCTCACATCGCCTTTCAAAATTTCCTTTACTTGCTATTCACTCTAATGGATCGTTCTAGAACCCGTTCGTTATCTCGAGGTCGCTCTCCTATCCGCTCAAACTCTCCGCCTCGTGGAGGTAGATCTTATTCTCGAAATTCCCGTTCCATCACACGTTCTCGTTCCAGGACAAGGTCCCCCGTATCCGATAGATCTAGATCTCAAACACAATCTCCCGTTTCCAGGGCAAGATCGAGAAGCCGGAGCGGCAGCAGGGGCAGAAGCTATTCACGAAGCGCTAGTCCAGGGATACAGAGCACAAAGGTTCGTGGTGCCTCTTCCTATCTATCTATCCTGCTTAGTTTGGGAAACTCGGGTCATGTATTAATGGCAAAATTTTAGATTGTGATTGAGAAGCTCACTAAGAATGTCACCGAAGCTCACATCACCGAAATCTTCTCAAGGTATGGGGAAATTAAGAAGGTGGATATGCCATTGAATCATCAATGTAAGTCCTCCCCACTCACTTACTTTCCCTTGATGATTAAGCTACCTTCTTACCTTGTTTCCCGGCGATTCCAGACAATACAAACCGCGGTGTATGCTATGTTATCTATCATTCCTCCTCCTCTGCTCACGCTGCAATCGCACATATGCATGAAGGCCAACTCGATGGTGCAGTAATCAATGTTTCGATAGTTATACCACGTCGCTCGGACCCCTCCGCCTCTGGCTCTGGCCCTCCGGTTCGCAGACCCCCTCCAGGCCCTCGTTACCGGGGGCAAACCGGAGGCCGTTATCGATCCCCGCCTCGCCGTGTTCATGCGGGTACTAGTGCTGGTGCTGGAAGAGGATTTTCTCGAGGTGATAGTTACCGCGGAGCTGCCGCTGGAGACAGTTATCGACCTACTTCGAGGGCCAGGAGTAGATCCCCTAGTTTCTCATCGCGCTCAAGATCCCCTTCCAGATCTAGGTCGAGATCCTCATATCGTCGCCGCGAACCTGCTGGTAGGAACTCTCGATACAGCCCTCCCCCTAGGACCGGTGGAGGTCGGTATGGCGCTGGGCAGGGACGTGGGAGAAGAAGAAGCCCGAGCTATAGCAGCTACAGTTCGAGGAGCTACAGTAGGTCCAGGAGCCGTCCTCGTAGAGTTAGAAGCAGAAGCCGCAGCAGAAGCAGGAGCAGAAGCAGAAGCAGAGCGAGGGGGACTGGAACACGAAGGCGCTAGGAAGATACCCTGGTTTCACCATTGAAGCGTTTATGTGATCCTTTAAATGGTTGCCGATTGCCTATTTCTATTTATTAGAAAGTGGTCCGTTTCTTACTCTTTATTTGTCGACTATAATTTTTTACTAAAATCTTCCCTACTCGGGAATGCTGGTTGGGCGGGTCAAAAGGGTTTCTTCAATTTTCGGTTTTTTTTCATTCAACCTTCTGCTGATTCTTTCCAGCGTCATCACTGTATTATTATCAATAAGAACGGTTTCTTGTTCTCGTATTTTATTAGTTCCTGTTGTTAGCTGCCATGCTGTATATCAGATATAAGTTTTGTACAAGTACTGAGAGAAATTAGTGACTCTATGTGAGCACTTACGAGAAGTTAATCCGTGAAACCAGAAATTTACCAAAAAAAAAGCCAGGTAATCAGTTGCAGCAAGGGTATCCAATGAGCGTAACTTGCCATAACTTGAACTCATTGCCATTGCGCGGAGGTCTCGGTTGCATCATAGGACGTTGGCGAATGATGGGAAATGCCTGACAACTTTCATGCTTTCCCGGCGCCAGATCCCGCCCAGCTTGTGAGCTGTCTGCGGTACCCATCGCCCTGCGCAATCTCGGAACTAAACCAAAGCTCCCTCTTCATTTCTTTTACTTTCCTCTCCTTCTTCCTCCCATATACCCACTCCCCCGTTCCCCGCCAGAGAATTCGAGAAAAGAAAAAGCTATTCACAGAAATAAAATAAGGTTGAACCATAACAGCCATGGCAGAGCCTCTCCTCTCGCCTGCGGTAGCAAACAACCATGGTGTGGACTACCTAATCTCGTTCAGATTTGGGAGCATAGGTACGTAAGCTAGCTTCTTCAGCAAAGCAAAAGTTTCCACCAAGTGAAAATATCTGCTTGAATCAATTACTGACAAAAGCTTGTATCTTAGCCAAGGAGAAGGCTGAAGCTCAGTTTGAAAAGTTGATTTCTGCTTTGGATTCGGTTGGGCTTAAGACTGAAGCTCGTGATGGTGCAAATGGATCTATTCTCGTCTTTGTCACTGTTCGCTCCGAGCAGAAGCTTATCGGGGAGGTTTACAGGTCTCGGTAAGCTCTGATTCTCTCCAAACAGTGGATAGAAGTTTAGTAAGTAAATTTGTGCTGATCACTGGGTTAGAGTGAAGGATTGGCTTTACGGTGTTCGCCCTGCAGCACCTGATAAGGAGACTCAAAGATCTTTGGATAAGGAGCCATTGACAGAGGCAGAGAGATTGAGAATTGTGTACCAGCTAATCACGTTGCCAGTGGGTGAAGGTGGTGCTGGTATTACACCCAAGCACGGTTCATGGAACTTAGTGGAGAGTATTTTTCCTTTGCATGATCATGATTTCAACAAGGTGAGCTTCTAGAACTTCAGGATAAGTTTATGCTTCCAAGCTCTTCCTAACCTTCTAGTAGGCATGGTTGAAAAATTGGTCTACTACTTGGATAGTTTCGATAGAGGAGTTGGAGAAGTTGAGAGATCGTTTTGGTGAGAAGGTAAGAAGTGCCCGGATATCCATTCAGGCGACTAGCAAAACTAATCAACGCATAGATTGCATTCTACTTTGCCTTTCTTCAATCCTACCTTTCTTTTTTGGTCATAGCAGCTGCAATAGGTGTGGGAGCCTATATCCTGCTTCCGCAGTATTCGCCCGTCTTTGCTATTTCCAACTGCCTTTGGTCTGTCATCTTCGTTGAGTACTGGAAGCGCCAGGAAGTCGATTTGGCCGTCCGATGGAGCGTTCGCAACGTGTCACAATTGCAGAACAAGAGAGCTCAATTTATACATGAAAAGGAGGTCGAGGATCCCGTGACTGGGGAGGTGGTCAAGTTTTTCCCGGCTTGGAAACGCCTTTTAAGGCAAATTCTGCAGATTCCATTCGCCTTGGGTGCTAGCTGTATGCTATCAGCGCTGTACGCAGTTGTTTTTGCAATTGAGATCTTACTGTCGGAGGTTTATACTGGACCACTCAAGTCTGTTTTGGTAAGAACACCATGCTCCACTGATTGTGCCTGAGATTGCGCTAACTAACATAGGTCTTCATTCCTACCGGGCTGTTGACTCTGTTTGTTCCTATCCTCACATCCATCCTTACGAAAATTGCAGCTAGGATGACCGAATTTGAAAACTATGAGAATGAAGCATCTCAAGAGGCCGCAATGACCCAAAAAATCTTTGTTTTCAACTTTATCTGCTCCTATGTCCCGCTGTTCCTCACTGCATTCATCTATGTACCCTTCGGAAACCTAATTGTGCCCCACTTGGACGTTTTCAGCCCAGCTGTCCACCCTTTCACTGAAGGCGAGGAGCCAGTGGCACCTCCAGTATTCCGGATCAACACTAACAGACTGAGAAACCAAGTCATCTACTTTACTGTCACTGCACAGATTGTCGATTTGGCGCTGGAAACAATCGTTCCGTATGTTAAGAGGAGAGTTTTCAGAAAGGCTAGGGAGTTTCAGAACACCAGGAAGGGGTTTGAGAATGCAGGAAAAGCCGATGACGATAAAGACGAAGAAGCATTCCTGAAGAGAGCTAGGAACGAAGCGGAGCTGGACGAGTATGATGTCTATAGCGACCTTCGGGAAATGTGCATGCAGGTTGGATCCCCATACCCATACCCTAATTACTTTTAAGCACCGGTTAATGGGTTTTCTCTGTTAGTTTGGGTATCTGACTTTGTTCTCCCCTGTTTGGCCTTTGGCTTCGGTTTCTTTTCTGATTAACAACTGGGTTGAGCTTCGAAGTGATTCTGTTAAAATTTGTGTCGAGATGAAGAGGCCTGTTCCTCATAGAGCTGATTCTATCGGCCCTTGGTTAGAGTAAGCTCGGTCCTGTGGTACTGTTGTTGGTTGATGATCACTAATTGGGTGAATAGTAACCTTGCGTTCTTGTCCTGGATGGGCTCTATCTCTTCAGCTGTCCTCATTTACCTATTCTCGGACTCTGCTACCACAGCGGGAACTCCTAAAGATCTTACCCTCTGGGGAGTTCTTACTGCTGTTATCTTCTCTGAGCACATCTATTTCGCAATCAGGCTTGTAGTTAGAACAGCCTTGTCTAAGCTTGACAGCCCAGGCCTTCTCAAGGAGAGACGCGAACGGTTCTTGGTCCGCAGAAGATTTCTGCAGGAGAGTCTCGGAGTCGATGAGGAGACGGAGATCCATGATCTGGAGAAGATTGAGTATGGTTCTCAGGCTGCGCCTACTGGCAGCAATGCATTTTGGGTTAAGCAGCGGGGAGCTAAAGCGACAATTGTTGCTGGAAAAGAAATTATCGAGAGCAGTCTGAGCAAAAAGACGCAATAAGGGCTGATGTGTGAGGTGTTTGGAGAGAGTTTCGCGGAGGAGCGCCCTACCGGTAGCATGGATGAGGTGTAGACAAAGCATGCTTTCGAATTTTTTTTTTTCTTTCGATATTGTTGTTGGCGGTGATGTTTGTATTTAGCCCAAAAAAAAACTGATATCCATTTTTCCTACTATCATATAACGCTTATTATTATACCTGGAGTTTTGCTATAATCCTACCGCACTCGTACGTTACCTCGCCAGGCTCACTTTACCTTTCGGTATTATAATTTCTTTGGGCATGTATGGTACACTCGGGTCCACTATTTTTTTTTCTTTTTTTCCCCTTTTCCTTTTTTCCAAATCGGCAGAAGAAAACAAAAAAAACAAAGACGTCTCATCCATCCATCAATACAATTAACTAGTGCATCCCACCCAACAATCAGTCAGAAAAACGAGCAGATGAGCACCATATATTTCTTCGTTGTGCCATGTGTGCGCTGGATATTTCTGGACAAACGAGCTCGATCTTCTGAAGAATTGTATGTGGGCCAAGACCCTGTTTCCATGCTTGCACGACATGGCGCACGTGGCGGGTGGAAGGGTACGGGCTTGGCGGAGGGGGATTTAAGCTTTTTTTTTTTTTTTTTTTTTTTTTTTTTTTTTTTTTTTTTTTTTTTTGCTCGTCAAGAGCGGTTACCGGTATTATAGTACGGTACTCGAGTAGAAAGCTGTGGCTTGTAGCTATTCTAGAGAATCCGGGCTTCATGCTTCTCACAGCGGTGGAAAAAAAAAGCTACCCCTTATCATTTCTTTGAACCTCCCTCCCTCCCTCCGCATCCGTAGTATGATATCCCAAGACGCTTTTATCGCTTTTATGGTAGGGGTATTAGAGTGTGTAAGCGGCCGACAGCAGCGTTCTTACTTGTTCTGTGTGATGCTGGTCATGCTGTACTCGTACTCGCAGACTTACTGTGAAGGGAGGGCTACGGTACGGCACTGGTGATGAGGTTGTGAGCGGTCATGTTTGGGGGTTTGTCGTGAGATTTGAGGGTCAGGTGGGGTATTGGTGTGATGTTTTTTTTTTTGGTTATTGTACTCGGGGTGAGGTTGAGGATGACTTTTCTAGAGTTGGGTACCGTAGGGTGTTGGGATTGAATGACTTGCCGTACCAAATTTCAGTGATTGATGCGGTGGTACCGTATGATGCTTTCACGTCAGTGGATGTGTGTTTGGTAATTTTGAGTTTGATGATGGCCGGATCGGAGGTTGAGGTGGTGATTATTATAGCGGAATTTTGAGCATGATTGTAGGACTCTTTTTGGTGGTGGTGGGTATGATAACCGGCCAACTGTCCGAAATTTGACAATTTTTGTTGTGAACGTCTACCGTACTCACTCATGCTAGGTTTCGGTCGTGAATAAGTTAATGGAGGAAGTATGGTAGTCTATAGTGGATGTGGTATTTTGACGCATAGGAATCATGGGGCACACCGCTGGTAATATTTTGACATTCTGTTACGAAATTTGGCCTCTAAATTATAGGGGGGTGAACCTTTCAAATACCGGTACTGTACCACGCGCTTGGCGGTAAAAACCCTTTCGGATACCATCGACCGGGAAATATACCATCGAAAAAGTGAAACGTTTGATAACAATTGCTTCAACTTTGACTCTTCATAAAACCGTGAAGGAAAATGCAAAAAATAGACTAAAAATGGGGGATAAAAACAGAATAGGCTGATAGATTCTTTGTTTTTTTTGTTTTTTTTTTAACGGCCAGAAAACATTTTTGTTTTAGCGGTCTGTTGTCGCTTAAAGGTGGTATGTTTTGGGTGGATTGTCATGCCAAGAATCCCAAGAAAATCGCTTAAAATCATCACCAGACCAACCGGATTTGTTAAAGAATTTTGGGGAATTTTCTAAAAACATCCCCTGGTTGTGAGAGAGTATTCTTTTTTTTTTTTTTTTTTCTATAATTTTTCCAATTTCTTTGGGTAGTTTGAGAGAGAGAAAAAAAAAAGTCATTGAATGGGTGTAAATTTTTTATTGTCATTGCAATCTGAAACCTTGTGGATGGTATTCTAAAGGTCCACCCCTGTTTTCCATGGTATATGAAAGGTTTTCTCTTTTCAGTTGACCTACATACCGATATCAGTAATACGGCAGTCCAGCCAAGATGGGATGGTTTTGACTGTACGAGTATGATACTTCAAATCAAATTCTTACAAATGCAGTGCCGATCGCGGGTGGTTGAGTGACTATGCCACAGGACAGAACACGCGTATTATACGCAATCGTATGCTCGGTAGTCTTACTTTTGCTTGGTTGCCTACTGCTGCGCGTCACGCGGAGGTGGACGAGTGGGATATCATACCATATCAGACTGTAAGAAAGAACCAAGACGATAACAATAGGCTTGGGAGGGAGCTTTCTCCACCTCAATGTGGTCTTGGAAGGGAAGGGAAGGGGATTCTCTCATGATACCCTACCGTAATTACCCTATATCCAGCTTGGTATTCGGGATTTTGGGCTAGGCGGGATGGGGAGTTGGAATTTATAAGGGGGAGTGATTTGCTTGCTTGCTGCCTGGAACTTGAGTTTGGTGGAGGAAGCACTGTTTCTGCACTCCAGTAACAGCTTTTTATTGTTACACTTCTTATCATACTCGAGTTTGGTTTAGATCTTTCTCCCTTATCATCTTCAGGCGATACCCGCCCACACCCACCTACCTCCTTCTCCCTTCCCTTCCCACAGTCTTCTTTGTAAACTGAGGGTTGGCCCATCAGCTCAGTTTTCATTTTCATTTTTATTTTTTTTTATTGTAATATTTATTCTCATTCTCTCATTTTTTTTTTTTTTTTTTTTTTTTCTTTCCCTTTTTGTGAGAAATTCTTTTGAGCTCCTTTCCTTCCCTTGCTTTCTTCCTTCTCCCTCTCGCTTGCTTTCCTTCGTGCGTTTTTTGTTTGGTATTTTCATTCCCCTCCTCCTTCATTTGCTCCTCCTGCTCCTCCTGCTCCTCCGAGCTCGCAAGCGTGTTCCCTATTTGAGGCGTGGAACCTACATATTCACCTCATCTGCAGAGAAAAAAAAAAACCAGTGCAGATAAATACAAATTAAACGGTACGTTACTTATTTTCTAGGGAGGAGAAAAGAAATCTGTTACTTGCCCGTTTTGTTTTTTGTACTTGTATCCTACTTGGATTATTATATTTCCTTGATCGCGTCATCCCTGCTCTCTGCCTCATCAGATAATATACTGCGATCGGAACGAACGAATTACCGTAACACCTGCTTAACCCCCCCCCCCCTTTCAGTCACTCCCTCGCCCAATTTGTTCCACCGACCCCTCTCTCCCCATTCGTCCTCTAATCTGAAATTTTATGGCGAGTAGCGACCAAAGAAATCCCTCCGCGCCAGGCGTCGCCCAACATTCAAATCCCTCGTCAACACAACAGGAGCCGCATCCGGTTTCCTCGACATCCAACCCAAGAAATCTACCGGCTCCGAGTTCTCGTCAAACATCTGCTGCCTCTCAGATGTCCGGGCATGAGGATTCAGGTCCTTACTCTGAGAGTTCCGATTCAACGGGGACAGTACGGCACTTTAGCCAACATGATAGGACGACGATAGTGGAACCACAAACACCTCTATCAAGCGGTGATGCAAACAGAGATGTTCTTCCAAGTATGTTTTTTTTTCTTCCTTTCCCCCTCATATTTCTGTCCCAATTCAGCATGGGGTATTTTGGATTGTAATCCGGACTATTTGCTTACAGCCCTTTTAATTTTTAAATTTTTTTTTCCCTTCCACTTGGACGTAGATATAGCTTTTTTTATTGTTTTTATTTTTTTTATCCTTTACTGACTGGTGGTCTGCTACTTTTTTGTACTTTGCCGGCGGTGTGTTATAGGTTCTGTCGATTCCTATAGTAGCGCGGTTGAACATATCCGGACGCATTCTCCGGAAAATATCGCAAGCACGGAATCCAGGTTATCCACAACTTCGTCTGCAGCTTCTTCCTTGAGAGGGAGGATATCTTCCCCGGATAAGAAGACTCGGAGACCCTCCACTACTCGCCGAACCTCCACTGTGGGACAGCCTCATAAAGGGTACGTGCTCCGGTCATGACGATTATCATGGTTGTCGTGGTATGGGAGGTCATATAGCTGATAGTCATGATAGTCAAGAATTTAGCGTCGACGACGAAACGGATGAGGTAGAGGAAGATTTGGGGCAACGACATAGAGGTGCTGCCGGAAGTACCGGGTTTGCAGCTATGAGACGACATTCGCAATTACTGAGACGAAGAATGGCTCCTCAAACAGCTCTTTCCAACGTCGACAGCTTAGATGATGAGTCTACATCTCAGCCAGATGATCCACCAAGTGGGGATCAAGAAACGGAAGAAGAAGATGGAGAAGAAGGCACCGTGAGAGGAGAAACCTACGAAGCTAGCGAAGCTGACAGCGTGGAATCGTTTACTCTGAAAGTAAGTAGTACTAGGACTTTTCCTAAGAGGCATCTAACCAGTTTCAAGGACCGTCAAGAAGCGATCAACGTTACCCATCCCTTCGGTATCAGGATATGGAAGCCAGCATTGTACAAGAAGAATCGTTCAGTGCAACGGACGGCAGAAGGAGACATCCATTCGGCACCCGGCGGAAGAGTCGGGAATGCTCTGTTTCTAGCCAACATCCTATGGGTTTTGATCTTTGGATGGTGGCTTGCGCTAGCTTCCCTGATCGCTGCGATGACTTGCTACCTGTTCTTTTTCACCTATAGTGCTAGAGAATACGGAAGGGTTCTGCTTGGTCTCGCTGGATATATATGGTATCCGTTTGGTAATTTCGTGGAGCTTAAGCAAGAGGAAGCGTATGCGGAAGAGGACGAGGGCGAAGGTAGAAGCATTAGTGAATATGAGCAATGGCAAGCTGGCGATATCGAGGAGGGACAAACATTCTTTGGGCCCCACACTCCCAGATCTCTTGTGGGCCGCAGACGAGAGAGTCTTGATTCTGTGAGCGAGAGCGATTCGCTTCTCGGGGCTGGCGAGAGAACGGGACTTTTGAGCGACTTTCCGTCGCAGAGGAAGAAACGGAGATTGTTTGGCCGTGGGCAGTGGAATGTTGGAAGAGTGCTCTTTTTCGCCTGGTTTTACTTCATTATTGGTTGGCATATTCCTCCTGGGTTTGTTTGTGGGTGCTAATAAGTATGGTGTGTAGCTCCTCTACTGTTATTTGTTTCTTGCCTTTGTTGGTTGCTTGTCTTCACAATTCCGATGGCCAAGGTTACCGCCCTTTTATGCGATCATCTCCGCCGGCATCCGTTGGCACTATCGTTTCATTCCGATCATACCTATAGCAGGAGACCCGGCACACCTTCTACCTCGATTTTGCTATGCACGTATCGTGCCGTGGGTTGGAAGTACTACAAATATACCATTGATGGAACAAACATCTTTTTCATTAATTTGATGATGGTTGTTTGCTTCGTCATAGCCGATCACTACGCCCTTAGTAAGGTGTTGGGCCGTGATACCCTGCTAACCACCCCCGCAACGGTCTTCACCTTGAGTTTATGCTCTGTAATTCCTCTAGCCTACTTTATTGGACAAGCTGTGGCTTCGATTTCCGCGCAGTCTAGTATGGGAATGGGTGCCACGACTAACGCCTTCTTTTCCACTATCGTTGAAGTATACCTTTATTGTGTAGCTTTGAAGGAAGGGAAGGGAAGGTTGGTTGAGGGGAGTATAGTCGGGAGTATTCTTGCCGGTGTTGTATTTATGCCTGGGCTTAGTATGTGCTCGGGCGCTATCAAACGGAAGACTCAACGGTTCAATGCGAAGTCTGCTGGTGTCACCTCCACTATGTTGCTCTTTGCAGTAATCGGTGTATTTGCACCTACTCTGTTTTACCAGATATATGGCACTGTGAGTTTTTCCCGCTCCTTGTGTATTGCTGTTTCTGGTTGCTGATTTATATATAGTATGAATTGGCTTGTAGGGCATGTCGTCCCGAGAAGGACCCTCATCATGCAGATTGTCGTCGGTGCTTTTTCATACAGACACCCCCTAGCCTGAGTAATGACTTTTATCGGAATGCAGTACAGCCATATACCTACATAGCCGCAGTTTTCCTGTTTATATCTTATGTTATTGGGCTGTGGTTTACCTTGAGGACTCACGCCGCTGTTATTTGGCATTCGGTCCCTGCAGTCCAGCCTACTGCACAACCCGCCCATCCTCCCGCTGCAGAACCTGCTCGAGGGTCCTCGTCACGAGGTCACGATGGTATTGGTGCTCAACAGAGTTATGGGGCAACAACTGGAACATCAACTCATGACTCACTTCGTGATAATGTGATGTTTAAGCGGATCTTGGGACAGTCCTTGGATAACTTTGGGCTAAGGGCAGATGGTGCTGGAAGTTCTGCTCATTTGCAGAACCGGGGGTCAACGTTACATGTAGTTCCACCGCGCTCGGCGGATGATTTCACGACACCTTCCACTGGCGCCGGCTCTCATAATACGCCTGGATCTCATGGGATATTCACGGAGGAGAATGCCGACTTTGTTCGCAGTATGGCTGAAATAGCTGCCGTGACAACCACTGCTGCTTATCAAGACTTTCAACGTCATGGAATGGGGAGAAAGAATTCCATTGCGACTGCCAGGCCACCAATTCATCCCATGCCTACTGTTGAAGAAGACCTTGTGGCCCTCCCAGATGCTGAGCATGGGAGCCATGACGCACCGAATTGGAGCCGGGCAAAGAGTTCCATTGTTCTGCTTGGAGCGACAGTGTTATATGCTGTAATTGCAGAGATTCTAGTTGACACGGTAGACGTGGTGTTGGAGGGTCTTGAAATTGACGAGAAATTCCTTGGAATGACATTGTTCGCCCTTGTGCCGAACACCACTGAATTTTTGGTGAGCCTTTCCATTCTCTGTTTCTATTTTTTTTCCGGTTGCTAAAGCGATTTAGAATGCAATATCATTTGCAATGAACGGTAATATCGCCCTTAGTATGGAAATTGGTTCGGCCTATGCCCTCCAAGTATGCTTGCTCCAGATCCCCGCTCTAGTATTCTTTAGCGCCTTCTTCGCCATAGAAGCTGCGCCCGTGGACCTCGTGAAAAATACCTTTACATTGATATTCCCTCAGTGGGACGTGATTACTGTTATTCTCTGCGTGTTCTTGTTGTCGTACATGTATGGTGAAGGGAAGAGTAATTACTTTAAGGTTTGTGCAAGGCAGTCGTTTGGTGATGTGTGAGAAATGCTAACTTTATGTGCTTTTTAGGGTTCCATCTTGCTCCTAAGCTATATCACAGTCATGATGGGCTTTTACTTTAGCTCCTTTGCAAATAACGTCCTGGTCGGAAAGGTAATCATGGGGGCGGGATCCAAGGGTTATGGATCTAGTAATATCCCTTCAGAGTGGCTTTAATCCGTTCGTCCCCCCTCTTTATTTCAGGATAAATTGCGTACATGCTCGTTTGAACCAGACAACAAAAAAAACATTCTTCTAGGCTGTAATATTCATTGATTGTTTGATTTTTTTTTCCTCGTCTTACCCACCTCCTTCCTGGATCTTGGTTTTATATCATCTTGCGATGTTTTCCTTCCTTTCTTGCTTGCTTGCTTCATTCCCCTCTTCGCACTTGATAAATATATTCCAGGCGGGTTATGGCAAATGGTGTTAGCATTTCCTATGTCCCTTTCATTTTCTTATATTCCAATTGCTTCCGCCCCTGGTGCTAGATAAGTTATAGTCTAATGATGTGCTGTGCTGGCTTGGGTTGTTTTTCGATTTGCAGTTAGATACTAGTGATGGTATTGGGCGTCGTTTTATTGTCGACCAGCATGCATGTGAATACCAATTTTTTCATATTATACTCTATCGTCATATTCTCCGGTAGTTTTGTGGAGGGGTTAAGTGAAGGAGTTGTATTTACTGTACAGAAAGAGAAAAGGTGATATAAAAAAAAAAGAAAAAAAGAAAAAAAGATAATAAGACGACGAACATCCATCCCCCTCTCCTCCAAAATTCATAAAATACCATCCGGCTCCCCCTTAAACCTCTTAATCCGCTTCTGCTCCCAGCTATCCAAATCCTTCGCGGCAAGCCTCTGTAACTCCCCATCAGCCCTCCAATTCAATCCACCTCGGGGAAAGGAACCAACATACATAATACTCCTCATTCATATCCACCTTCCTCTTATCCTTCCCAAGCCCCATGGCCTCCTCCTGACTCATGCGCTGGATCTTGCGATCGTGTCGCTCGTAGCGCAGCGCCGTAGCCGGCGTCAGGAAGAAGCTGCCGGCCAGGATCGTGCCGATGAACGGGAGACCGAAGAGCAGGAATGGGTGGCGGGAGAGGGTGCGGCGGTAGCGTGCGCCAATGGTATCCTGGAGGGTTGAGGGAAGGTATTTTTTTGAGGTGAATGTTGGCATGGTGTTGTATTGGGGGGTGGGAGAAGTGATTGGAGGGAGATGGAAGGAGGGAGGGAGATGGTGGAGTTATAATGTGGTCTATTTACGATGGTTTGGAGTTGTAGTTTACTGGGCTGCATTCCCTGATGTCCCGGAATGTCGGTATCGGCATCACACCACCATTAACTGACCACCCCATGCATCTCATTGCCCTCGCTTCATCCGAACTCTGAATCCTTCCTTCCCTTCACTTCCCTTCCCACCGTCGTCATGCGGCTCAACCTTCAAACCCCCACCAAAGATGCCAAGCGATAAAACATTTGCCGACAATTCCTTTGTTCAAAACAAGCATA
The DNA here is from genome assembly GCA_003788595.2 of Choiromyces venosus 120613-1. NCBI lineage: Eukaryota > Fungi > Ascomycota > Pezizomycetes > Pezizales > Tuberaceae > Choiromyces > Choiromyces venosus. The sequence goes on along the minus strand of ML120484.1, from coordinate 178,949 downwards.
AATACACCCCTTCTAAAAAAAATTTCTATCAAAACATTTCACCCATTCACCAACAACCAACAGCAACACAGACATGGGAAAAAAATGCAAAAAACTGGTAAGCACCTCCTCCCGCACTCTGCAATTCTTTTCAAGCAAAACACGGAAAATACATGATGAGCTATTCGTGTCGCCCCTATCATGACAAGAACTAGCTTCTTGATGGTGACTTACACAGTCCTATGCCAAACGGACGATATCTGATTTTATTCCTTCCTTCCTTCTTCCCCTTCCTTCTTAATCCCCCTGCCCAAATTGCAGTCCCTCTGGAGCCGTGGCTAACGCTATGCAAAGACTTTATATAGTGTACTCAATGCGATGAATTAACCAATATGTACGTTTCGAAGATTCTTTTTTTAATTACCCTACTCACACCCGTCCGCGCTTGGGGAAAAGTCACGGTGATGATATGAGGATCGCGGCAAGCGTGATCCACACCGTCTTAATCACTTTGTGTGGAGAAAATTGGTTCGATTACCTGATGTGGCTTGGATTTCTTCTTGACGCACTGTCTGTGCGGAGAGGGCGCGGGTTGGGTGGGAATGGGAATTGACGATAGTGATGGGGGATGGCTTGCTGATGGGTTGTTGGGTGTGGTTTAGAGGTTACTTACCTTACTTTCGCAGGACGTGTTGGGCGGGTGTTTGGTATATTAATGGTGAGAACTTTCCTATTTTTTTTTTGTCGTCGTGCAGTGCGGAAGGGGGGAGGGAGGCTTATATGATGAACGAAACTCCATGCTAATGCGGAGAGCTTCGGCTTTGTGAATGATACAAATTTTTGACTTTTCATCTTTCGACTGATTTGCCTTTTTGATTTTTTGATATTGGTGTTTGGGATGGTGTGGTGGTTTTGGAAACAGTGCTAACTTTGGATGGGTTAGGTTTAGGTTGTTTTTTTTCCTCAGATATCTGTCAGTTCACGGTGAATACTGACTGGCAGGAAGAAGAATTGGTTGAGCAGTTGGATATATATATGTAATCTACGATAGTTCAATCTACTATATGTCTATGGATCCACTTTGTCTTGATATTTGGCCAATTGCTCGTCATTCCAACTGTGATCCATTAGTTTTTCATCCCCATAGACAATGCAAGAGAAGGGGGGAGACAATATCATACTTGAGAAATTTCCCAGAAAGACAAGGTTCCGCCTCCAACGCCAACCTGGCGATGACATTCCCGGGCTGCTCAGGCCTCAACAACTTCCCTTCCTCCTTCAACTTTACGAACCGCTCATGACTAGCGCCCATCCCTTCGCCATGCTTCTCGCGGATATCCTCTTGCATCTGTGTATCTACCCTCCCATCAGCCCAAACCCACACAGCGCCCAAAGGGGGGGGGGGGTAAACAAAACCAATAACCCCCGGCCTAACCGCCACAGCAACCACCCCCGCATCCTTCTCCTCCATCCCCACCGTCATGCAAAAATGATTCAAGGCAGCCTTGCTCGCCCCGTAACAGCCCCACCCCTCATACGCCGTGACCGCCGCCCCAGAACTCACAAACACCACCCTCCCTCCCCTCCGCCTAAGTTCCGGCAAAGCGGCCGCAACCAGCCCCACCGCCCCGAAAAAATTCGTGCGAAACGCCTCCTCCCACTGCGCCAACTGCGCATCGGCTACTCGAGACACGGGGGCTAGTACTGCGTGGTTTATTATGAGGCTGTCTATGCGCGACCATGTTTGCAGTGCGAGGGATATGGCTGAAGGGGCGGTTGTCGGGTCGGAGATGTCGGCGGGGAGGTGGACGAGGTGGGAGGTGTGGAGGTTGAGGAGGTGTGCGAGGGCGGGAGGGGTGGTGCGGGAGATTGTCAGGATTCGGGGGCGCGGGGAGAGGGTGGGGGAGAGGAGGTGGGTTAGGATTGCGAGGCCGGTGCCGCGGGAGGCGCCGGTTAGGATTATTACTGGGGGGGTGGTGGTGGACATTTTTGTGGGTGTTGATGGTGGAGGGAGGGAGGGGTGGGGAAGAGGTCAGCGGCTCTGGGAAAAATTAAAATTAGAGCCCCACCATCGTTAGTTTACTGTAACTCCCATAATTCACGTGTTTCTTGGGGTATCGCCTCCATGCTAAATTCTACACTCATCAACAAGCAATCCAATAACTACCGCACAAAAAAAAAACATTCCTAACGGCGCAAGATGTATTCTCTATATCCTAAGTAAAACCCCAATGAGCAATTCCGTCACTTAGCCCACCACCGCCAACTCCCAACTACCGCCCCTGGCGACAGCGGTACAGTAGACACTACTCTAAAGGCTTTAGGTCCCATTACATGACCGACAACATTCGCGCATGTGTGCTGATGGGGGCAGTAGGCAGGCTGTAAAAATTCACCTGCCACGAAAGGTATCACAACCATTCCTATCAACCATTCAATTGTGATACAGCAGAACACATCAAGAATTTAAGTAATATAGGTCATATTTAAATACAGGAGAGACAATAGTTTACTACCAGTGCATAGGACCACCTTCTCGCTTAAGACAGTTAATAATACATATTGGCATACTATCAATAATACTGTAAATTCTCTCCCACAGCAATGCTTCCCATACATCTTGTGCTAATCCAATTAACTCTTCCTCACTATGAGGGATTCTTTGCCTCCTCCTGGCTGCCTTCCTATAGTTGACTTTGAATATACTCTAGACATTCTTGATTGGATTGAGGTCAGGTGAGCAGGATGGCTAATTCATTTTCACAATACCAAGCTTACAATGATTATACTCAGTATGGTAAGAAGTATGATATGAAGCACTATCTTTGATGGTTTGAGTACCTGTACCAGCCTCTCTATATAGTGGCAAAAGGTGTGGTATTAGGATCTTGTGAACATACTACTGAGTATCGAATCCTAAACAATCACTATCTCTTTTTGGTTCATTTTTGGTTCATTTTCACAAAGAAACATATAGTACTAGTATATGGTGATTATATGTAAAACCAGCCCACTGTGATGCTCTCTCCAACAAAGGTGAGTTGTAGATTCTTCAAATCATAACCAGCTTCTGGTCTGGAAACCAATTGGACATTTTGCCAATAGCTAATACCTGCTCAGAACTGAAGATAAACTTCATTGATATAGCAATGCTTCCTCCAATCAATAACTTTCCAACTGTATCACTTCTCCACACCATCTCTTTCTTCACTTTCAATTAAGCAGTTCAAGCCATGGCTTGCATCAAGCAAGATAAATGCATTGTTTCATACTGCACAAGTATCAGCCCAACATGTCAGGTCTGATATCTAATTGTGATTCACATAAAAGTTCTTTCACTATTGTACATAGTTGAGCATCAGAGAGCCTTGCAAGGTATTGTTTATTATGGTCACAGACTTTTGCTGGTCATCTAGTATGGTGCATTTGAGAGTTGATATCACAGTACAATATCCACTGTTGATAGATTTTAGCAACTTGGGTGTGGGGAATGCCTATTTCTCCCTTGATTCAGCAAGAACTCATACCAGCTGTATGTAGTTTGATTATTCGAACCTTCTCATTTATAGTGGTTTCATGTCGCTTTCCAGTCACCTGATCCCATGGCATCACGGAATGGAGGTTGTGTGTGGGGGTTGTGATTGTAGGGCTGTATTACACAAAGTGGCAGGTGAATTTTTACAGCCTACCGGGGGGTGTGGCGAGTGATAGTTTATGAATGTGTTCGCCGTGGTAGCAGCGTTGTATGTGGATAAGGGGTAATCACTGTCTTTCTGTCGCTGTGCTGTGGAGTGGTATACAGCTGATAGCGCGGGATTGGAGCCGCGCTTGGTGGAGTTGCTCCTGCTGTGCGATTGTGTCGTATGCTGTGGTGGGAGTTGTGATGGAGTGTATATGGGGGGGGAATTAGCTACGGGCAGGGTGGAGCCTGACGAAATAGAGTACTCGAGGATTGGGTGAGATGGTGTTGTGTTTATCGGAGGGGTGTGGTAATTCGTTGACATTGATAGCTTGGTCGGGAGGAATTTTGCTTCCGAGGGAATTCTGGAAGAAGGGAGGAGGGAGGAGGAGGGTATGATAGGATTTAGGCTGCGTTCAAGCAAGCCAACCCCCCTCCCCCCCTTTTTTTTTTTTTTTGGCAAATGCTGTTAGGTTTTCTTGGGCATTCTTTTTTTATTGGTATTGTGGTGGTTGGTGCAAAACTATGGTACGCGAGGCTCGATTACTTGGGAGGGTATTAGAGTTTTTTGGTATTGCGAGAGTAGGAATGTACGAGTATGATCCTGCCATTCATTCCTAAACTCAAAGTGGTTTTGTCAGATAAGAGATAAGTAACCCGGCATCCCTCCCTCCCTAGTCTCTGTACTATAAATCAAAAAATCAAAAACGCATGAGTTTACAAAGTCTCGCAGTCTGCGATAACATAACATACAAACCCAGCTTTTTCCCAACGACTCCCGAAATCACTTTTGATAAAAGCACGGACTCACAGAAATCAAGAAGTGGATGATAGAAGAAGAAGCACTATTATATAGCAAAAACAAAGCAAAAGCAAAGCATTCCCGCAAGAATGAGATTGGTGTTTTTCTTGTACGTGTTTTTCAGTATTGCATTCCCCCCCCCCTTTCCTACTTCTCATTTACGCCTTGCCTGTCATTGTCATGACTTGGCAAAACAAAACTGCCACGACGGTCTTGGGTGGCGAGTGATGGCTCGTGGTCACTCCATACTCACAATACAGTAGCCTTCAAGTTGCTAAACACGATGATTTCATAACATCACTACTGCTCTTAGCAGGTACTTATCCTTGCGCCTCCTACAAGCCACACACTCACACCTACTGCTAAACCTGAACTAGTACCTAACAAAAAAGCTTCCGAGGGGCTCTTTTTTAATATTCCCCTCCTGCTATGATAGATATTTTCTTCAGGCATGAACATCCAAGAGAGGGTAGCGTATGGGTGATGGGGGATTCTTGCGCGACCAACCACCCTCACTCGCTGGGCTTGTGAGATTTGTTTATTTATTTATTTTTGCGGAGGAGGGATGTAACTCCTCGAGGGTTCGGGCGTACCTGGGAGTTGGGACTGCAGCACTTGCCAAGTAGGCTATGATCTCGGGAATGATTGTTGTGGGGTTTTGTCGATTTTAATAGGCAATGTGATGGTGGAAAAATATATATATATATATATCCGCAAGTGGATGGCAGTTTAGTAGGCTTAATTCAGTGCTAATTAAACCCACTGTCTATTATCACTGACATATTACCTACTCGAAGTATCGTGATCATCTAATAAGGTACGGAACCAGATTTCATAGGTACAATTCTAGACTGCGGAGCTACCAGAGATGACTAACAATACGTCATGGATTCTTACAAAAAAAATGTCTTCAAACCACCCATAATTCACACAATTACGGTAGAAATTAAATACAGGAGAATTTAAAATAAGCCCTACTGCCTCTATTTCCCTGCTTCTATTTTCCTAATATTCTCTAAATTCCATATTCCAACTTCCGCCACTTTGCCCACTTTTAAGTCTCCTCTCTACCCGGCCTCTCTGATCCAATGCAAGGACTCTAATGGCAAAGCAATAAAGAACACCATCAAAGGATTTTAAAATATAAGAAAATACCCCTATAAACTATCAACATGCACCCATGAAGGTCTTTTCCACTCCTATTGTGGTTTCCGTCCAAGTTATGCACCGATAAGTCCTTGATTGCCAAGCGATAACTTAATGAACATGCGAAGAGCCAAAAGATAGATTGAAGAAGTACATGAAGGGAAGGAAGGGTAGGAAAATACTGAAGGAGTGTGCTATTTTGTCAGTGAAAATTAGGACCTACGGACACCTCTGGAACGATGTCCAGGTATTTCGAGCACCTCAGTTGCGCAGAACTCTGTTGAATCCGAGCCGGGTGTTCATTGAGAAATAAAATTCTTCCGTTCTAATAGAAGCTTCACCACTGCGTCCTGCCCATTCTGAGTAGCCCATGAGAGCGGCGTCCGGCCATCATCATCTACCTTTTCGGGATTCACGTCCTTCCGTTCCAGCAGTATCCTCACTACTTTCTCATACCCTCTCCAAGCAGCCCACGAAAGCGGTGTTCGACCCCATTTATTCGCTGCTAAGTTAGGGATTATATCATTCCGTTCTAGCAACATCTTCGCAGCACTCTCATTTCCAAACAAGGCAGCCCACGAGAGAGGTGTTTGACCATCCTCATCTGACACGTTAGGGTTGACGTCGCTCCGTTCCAGAAAGATCCTCAAAACCTCATTCCCACAGGCTGCAGCCTATGACAGCGGCGTTTGACCACTATTATCGGAAATGTGAGGATTGGCATCCTTCTGCTCAAGTAATAACTTCAGCACCCCGTGGCTCTCTTTTCTCGCAGCCCATGCGATAGCTGTTGCACCCTTGCAATCAGTTGCATTAATATCCCATATCTTGGTCTCCAATAAAGCACTACTATCTCGACGACTCCGAGATATGCAGCACCGTGAAGTCCGGTAAATCCTTTGGGGCTATCTTGCCTATCGAAGGGCTGCATCTCTGAGTATTTCTCACGCAACAAGAGCACCTTCGAGGATATATGCATATCGAATTTATCGAGCAGTCTCAATGCAAGTGTTTTCACACTTTCAGTAACTTCCCGTCTAGCATGTATCCCCCAGTAACATGAAGCATAGTCAACAAAAGGGACCGCTAATGGTACTGAACGGAGAGTAGGCGGAAGTTCTGACGCATTGAAAGTGGGGGTATGTCAAACAGACCTCCGCAATCATCGAATGGGGGCTGTTGAACAGGGTGGGGTTATCGGAGAGATACTCTTGCAGAGTGTAATGAACAAGGCGGACGGTAGATGAACCCTCGATGGTCACAAGCCCGAGGGTACACCCTAGCAGTGTTTCCATCGCAGGAATATCCCGAGTATTCAGATCTGTAGCTCCCAACTCTACCCCCAAGGCGTGGCACAACTCGTCGACATGTAGTGGTCGCTGCGAATATGATACCCACATGAGAACTTCCATGCCAAGTTTAGACTTACTTCCCTTCTGCGCCTTGGCCCGTGCTAGGGTTGCGGTATATGCATTGCCCAGACTCCCGCCTTGTGTCATTTCGTAGAGCTTTCTTCTCCTCCGATGAACTGTCATCTCTCCCAGGATTGCCTCAATGTTGAGCGAAACTAGAAGGAATCTATACACCAGCATTAGTGAATTACCAGACGCTTGTATTGGGAATTTGCTCGATGTTGATACTCACGATTCAGAGACTCTTTCAGGAATAACTCATGATATCCGCCCGCAACCCATCGTCCATTGCATTTGGGTCGGTGTCACCCTCGAGCCTCATCTCTAGATATCCCTCAATATCATCCTTGTTAGGACTGACAGGTATCCCAACAACCCCCCCAAAACATTTCACAATTTCATCCTCGATGTGAGCTCGCCCTGTAAGGAATATTCGCACATGTGGTGACTCCCGGACGATATCTCGCAGTGATTTAAGAAGCCCTAGTCGATGCTTCGGAAGGGATTCATCCAGAGCATCGATGCATATAAAAACCTGTTGCAACGATGCAGGAGTTTTCTTCAGGAGGGCCAACAAATCGGGAAGCCGAAGACCTCGACCCCCAAACTCCCTTTTGGCCTTCCGAAAGGACTCCCGTATGTGTTCCGGTATTCCATCTCTGCTGATAAGCTGCTTGAGGATGGCGCCGAACATGTTCGCGGTGGACTGTTCCTGCTGGGCGAGGAAATCGCAGTACAACCCCACCACGGGGATGTCGTTTGCACCAGCCCGATCGCAAAGACTGTCAATTACTAGGGAACTAATATTTCCTGGTTATTGAGGACATCTACATCACTTTTCCCCAAGGGAGGGGTTCCTACCTCAGATATGTCTTCCCCGCCCCCGGATCTCCGTAACAGAACAGCACTGGTTGAGGGCAAGAATCCTCTCTACTACTTATAGTATCGCTCCGTTTTCTAAACTCGTTGGTTTCCAGAAGCCAGTTCCCCACGCCATCCAGTCGGTCGGTTTGCACACCTTGGTGCCGTTGCTGAGGCTCCAACGGCGATAGCCACTCTAAGATCAGACGCCCCTCATCATCTATTCCTGTGATGAAGTTAACAATATTGTTGGTTGCCACATTGAAACAGTTGACATTATCGGTGACCTGCAGGTATCGTGACGACATTTCTGCTATATTAGGGGCACTCGCGCTTGGCCGTTTTTGCAGTTTCGGTCGGTTTTGAGCTGTACCGAAACTGCAAAAACAACAAAAACAACAAAACCGCGTACCGATAAAAAAGACGGGTTGAAACCTGTTTTGATGCTAATGCTACTAGTTAGCGTGAAGTGCTAACCAGATGTGATATTGGTGTGATATTGGCTTGCTGGCTTGTTGTTGAACTAAGGTTTTGCATGCTTTGCCAGTGGCTCTCGAACTTCAATCATGTAGTATCCCTTGGTCTGTATTGGTCGCTTTTTAGTGTGGAGTAACTATGGACAACAAGAATAGTCAAGAACACCGCCCAGCCACACGGAAACCGAAACTGGAAAAGATATACAGTGATCATTCTACTGGAGTAGATAATAGTAGCTGATGTGACCAAAATGTATATGACTAAGAAATACAGAAAACACAAAGACAATTATGTAACCAAACAGAAAAAAAATAAGAGAGAGCTGGCCAGGACTTGAGGGCAGCATAAAAGGATGTAGTTCGCACACTGGCTATGACTGGTTCCTCTATAAGGACTAACCATACTTGGCTTTTACAATGAGAGACAAGAGACAAACAACAGACAGAACACCAACAATGAACATGAATATCTTTTGGTTTCTCCTATTTATGGTTTCCCTTTGCTTCCTTCCTGGGTGTGATTCCCTTGAATAGATTTGAATCATATCTCATGAGGTTGGGGGTACAGAATCAGGTGTAGTAGCTGCTATCAATGCCAGGATAGTAGTGAAAGGTCATTGCACAATTCTATTTTTACATGTATGTATCATCCTTCATGGTTTTGCAACAGATTATAAGGATGAGAGTAGGATTTATGAAGATGAGTTTTTTTTGTTTGTAGGATGGATATGACTTCAATATAGGAGTGCAGAAGTGAGGCCACTCAGGTTATTGAGGAGGATATAAAAGTTAGTACTCAGGCTACTCAGGGTATAAGTGTTCAGAGTAGGTCTGAATGAGATTTGAGTATATAAAAAGGTAGAGAATTTTGTGAGAAGTTGATGTTATCCCTACTGTCACAACTTATTCCAGAAAATAATATACATTAGGATACTATATGTACATAGTTTTCTTTGACTTTTGGTTTTTGGATTTTAATTTACTCCTTTGTTAGTCTTTCAAGTTCAATTTTCTTCTCTATCATGTTTGCCTCATGAGCCATCTCCAGCCTCTGAAGTTTAAGTTATTGCTTGTACTGTTGCTCTAATATCTCATTTTCCATCTCATTCTTCTTTACTATACTGACAGCCAACCAAGCTTCTACTATCTCATTATCCTTTCCACTCTACTATATAGAACTTGAACTAGATAGTCCTTTCTTTACTACCAGTATGTCTGATAATTGCTTTAAAGTTATTTCTAGATCAGTTAAAATTCCTTTTATAATAACTTACCAGGAATAAACCTTTGCACTTATACTTACTTTATTTATTCTATTCTTACTGTTATTCCTGATAACCTGACCCACTCCCCTATCAACATCCCTACCCAGATCCAAGTCTTCCTGTAAAACAGCATCTTTAGATACAAACTCTGAATGTATTCTCTTTCTCCAGCTTTCTCCTTCTTAGTCATTCTCCTTCTCCTTTTCCTCATCAATTAAATCCTTATTGCTCAAGTCTCTACCAACTACCTCTGAGTCAGCCTTCCTATTTCCATCATTATAACTATCCTCAAGCTGAGTTCTACTTAGATAGTCACCTCCTGGCACTAGCATTGGTACTGCCATCATGGCTCTTTGTTTCATATGATATCTTTGACTACCATTAAGTAGTTGAGTACTTATAACTGATTCACTATTGCTATAGATCTGGTCTCCAATATTTGTTTGCTTGCCTAAGAGGTCCCAAAGTTCATAGAAGTAAGAATACATTTACCTCACTTGATCTAAATATTTATTAATTTTCCTATTTTTTACTTAATGAGTTTTAAATATTATTAACAATAATACATACCCCAAATATTTCTCAATATACTATTTGTTGAGTCAATTTCATCTGTATTTTCCAAGCAAGCTCTTATATGTCCAAGCTCTTTCTTCTTTTCAGTATACAATTTTGCTAACCTAATAATCATCAATAATGTTATTTATAAATAGTTAAACAATTAAGGATTGAAAAATAATATGTCATGCTAAATTTTACTTAACAGACTCACCATACCTTATAGGATCAACAGCAATATATTTGGAATACTTTGGCAACTTGGTTAATAGGTACTGAAAGAACCAAAACTGGTCCGGACGTAATACTGCAATAATAGAGAAGGTTCACTTCTCTAAGGGAAAAAAAGACACAGAAAGGGAAATCATCAGTCAAAGGGTGAGCAAACACTACCAGGTGTGGGCAAAACGCCGCTCGCACAGCTGGAAGTCGAATGTTCGTCCTTGGAAAACAATTCCGTCGAAGGAAATCACACTCAAGAAGGAAAAGAAAATAAAGTCTGAAAGAGGAAACAAAAATAAATTCGCATTCGTTGATGCTATCTCCGCTGTCTGTGTTCTCGTCTCCTGTCTTCGTCTCTCATTCTCTCTCTCTCCAAAAGAACTACAAGTGGTTGTCCCTTATAAAGGCATCCACCACACAACAACCCACTAACACTAAACACAGTCCCATCCATGAAAACCTAGCTACAATTTCCTAGGTCTATGAAGTAAATACTAACTTTTCCGCCACTATCCCTAAACCGATTTCCATCCCCACAGATGCACCCCCATTTTGCAAGACATCTACCTAGATGTGTAAATCTCTCCCATCCACAACTATTTTGAAGTACAAAAGCCAAGCAACCACTATAGACAACCTATCAGAAACTGCAATCTACCCACTGCCATCATCCAGCTTCCATCTTTTCAACTACCGTAACGTAGATCAGATATGTCAAATCCCCTTTGGCCCAACTGCCAAACTCCCTGCACATCTCCCATAGCTCCTCGAACATACTCTACTCCTCCTTTGCCACCTGTAACCAATACCTCTGGACTGTAAGATGGGTAGTCATCTGATCTTGGAACATAAATGAGGAGATCGTCGAAGTGGAAATGTTTGGTAATTCCAGGTGGGTCATGCAGTTGGCGTACATGGGCAGAAACACCAGACCTCGAGATCTGTTCCAACACTCTTGGAGTAGTCCAACGAGGTTCCAACTTCTTTCCCTTTTCTTTGGCTTGCTGGAAATCTCTCAAGAGAACTAAGTCTCCCGGTTTCGGTTGTTGGTATCCTGCAGTCATTCTAGTCTTTGTTCTGTCTTGCTTTCTTGCCAACTGGGTAATTGAATCTTCACGATGTTCTTCTCGGGAATCAACATAAGTATGCAGCTGATCCTCCTGCAGTTCAAAGATATCAGTACTCTGCGGCATTCCTTTCTTCAACCAGTCATCAATTCCAGCTTCTTCAATCCTTGTAGTAGTAGGATTGAAACCCAGCAGTATCTCTGCCGGTGTATATCCGTGAACTCTGATGCATCTTGAATTGATACTTAGGACTGCATTTCGTATCTCTAACCCCCAGCAATGAGAAGAGCCAGAAGATATACAATTCAACCGAATTCGACCGACAATCATTTGGACATACCGTTCGCTCAGCCCGACTGACTGGGGATGAGAGATCGCTGAAGGAAAGTGAATGACACCATGGTCCTTCCACATTTGTGAGATCATGCGTCCTGTGAAATGACTCCCATTGTCTGTATACACCGTAAGCGGCCATCCAACTATCGGAATGACATGATCCAATAAGGCCTTCATAGTTGACATTTGGTCCGCCTTCTTAACACCCACAGCCCAGAGAAACCGAGAGAAATAATCGATTATAATAAGAATATAGACATTCCCAGTGGCTTCGCATGGTGGATTGATGGGTCCCACATAGTCCATACCAATCATATCCAATGGTTTAAACTGTATGATCGATCGTAACTGACCAGCTTTTTGAATCTTCGTAACTCGCTGACAAGGCTCACAAGAGGACACCCAACGACCAATGTCATATGCTCGTGAAGGCCAATATACTTTCCCATGAGCTCGTCCGAGAGTAATACCCATAGCAAAGTGTCCATGACCTTCGTGAAGCCTAGTCAAGACCTTCACAACATCGTTTTCGAGAATGCAAGATGCAAGTTCGCCATTCTTTTCTCGGAAGAAAAGCTTCGGGTCTGCTCCATCGACCAGGACGTACTTCCTCATCTTTCTCTCCAATGCTCGCCTCTCACTTCTTCCCAAATCCATCCATTTCATACCCAGGACTCCTTCATCCAACTCATCCAACCGGCCTTGGACTCCAGCTC